>JBAMJV010005013.1:0-71313 GCA_037951105.1 Echinarachnius parma
TTTCCTTTTTTTAAGCAATATACGGAGCTCTTACATGTAGTGTCCTGAAAACCTTGGAGTGAATTGACTGTACATGCCCGATCCAGCTAGAATCCAGGACAAATTGCTTGAAGCTATACAAAATGTCATGCGTGGTGCCCTTGAAATACCCTTCAAGCGCTTTATCTGAGCAATATCTACTGAAACACGATGCTGGGCAATCAAAGTTGCATCGTACAGAGTGTGGCATATATGCGCTACACTTATTGTGCTATGAGCTGTACATAGGTACTCACAAATGCAACATAAACACCTTCAGTTCTCTGGGCAAGTATATCTTCGTAGAAAGCAGAGAAAGTACTACTGGACTGGATAACTTAACTTATTATAGACATTGAATTCCTCTCAGATATTAGGGCAGGTAAATTGTTGCCCCTGCTTTAAAATAACAGAGGTCATACACATGTCTCTGTCAATGCTTAACATTCTTTTCAGATCTTAGGATTCTAACAATCTGAAAACAATGGAATGATTTTATTTAAGCCTCCAGAATATCCTTCCTTTTTTACTGGGTCATCAAGGTCAGTAAATCATTAATTTTTATATATTTACTTGCCCGATAGATTTAGCTTACTCCCCCCCCCCCCCCAAAAAAAAAGAGATTGTATAGAGCCTAAAAAGTTGTTTTTCTTTATCCCATCCCCCCACCCCCCCCCCAAATATAAAATATTAATACTAATAATAATAAACTACAAATAATAATACAAAAATAATAATAATAAATTAAATACACAACAAATGAAAAGAAGACAAAAAAAGAAAGAAAGAGAAACAATTTCCCACTTTCTAATTGAGATATACAAATTATTAGTAAGGGGTATACCTTTTCTCTCTGTTGAATAGAATCGTTAGTTGCTGATCGGACAATCAATTAAAACTAGACTACACGTAATTTTTCCAGAAGATTAAATTATGTGGCAGTCATTTCTCATGAAATCAATCGATATTGGGGTAATTAGTAATATCTAATTGTCCTGGGGAACGCCCCTTTTAAATCGCCAAAAATGTGACGTCATCTAAAGAACGGACTAGTGAACTAAATCTGTAGATGACGCGTCATGACGTAAGCCAATGAATTGTCAATCACATGTCAATCACGCTGCCGATTCCGGACCCTAATGTGTCGGTGGGCGTAACTGAGCTGCTAAGTGAGATTTGGCATCAGACAATTAGTCTTAAATCACTACTGTGTTTATTTTCATAGGATTTATTTTCAGCAGACCTATGTTCAAGTCATCAACTATGGAATACGTTTGTATTCTTTAGGTCCTTTAAGGGACGTTCCCCAGTTAAAGTGAAGTCCATGTCAGTTTCTTCAAACTTTCCAAACCGTAACTTTGACCCATCCGAAGCCCAAATATGCAAATAAAACCATAGGTTCTGTGCTTGTTTTTCTTCTACGGGACTCTGAAGAATATGGCAATCTGACGTCCAGTATCTATGATAGCGTTACAGGATCAAAGGCCATGATAGGCAACAAAATGTCCAATAGCAAACTTAAATCCCCATAATTCTTTCAAAATCCACGTAATTTTCTCCAAACTTGGAGAATTGTAGAGAAAGGTATCCAAAACGAGGAAAAAAATTTAAGTTGGGGGGTGTATGCTCTCAATCTTGCTAGCAGCGCCCCTCACGCGGCAGAAAACACCAATATCCTAAAAATCCTTCTCAGGGACGTTTTCTGTTAGGGGTGGGATAATGGGCAAGGTTCATAAAACTTATGCTGTACATTCAAAACCCATGTCACTTTTACAAAACTTGCCAAAATGATAGAGAAATGGTTACTGAATACAGAAAAACTATAAAAATGGGGGGTTCGTGTGCTCGTTTTTGTGCTAGCAGCGCCCCCCATGCGGCAGAAAACATCGTAAGACCACAAAATCTGGTCTGGAACCCATCAGGGATGCACTAATGGGGTGGGTTCATAAACTTATGATCTACATTCAAAACCCATGTGACTTTTACGAAACTTGCCAAAATTATAGAGAAAGGGTTACTGAATACAGAAAAACTATAAAAATGGGGGGGTTCGTGTGCTCGTTTTAGTGCTAGCAGCGCCCCCATGCGGCAGAAAACATCGTAAGACCACAAAATCTGGTCTGGAACCTATCCAGGGATGCACTAATGGGGTGGGTTCATAAAACTTATGCTGTACATTCAAAACCCATGTCACTTTTACGAAACTTGCCAAAATTATAGAGAAAGGGTTACTGAATACAGAAAAACTATAAAAATGGGGGGTTCGTGTGCTCGTTTTTGTGCTAGCAGCGCCCCCATGCGGCAGAAAACATCGTAAGACCACAAAATCTGGTCGGGAACCTATCCAGGGATGCAATGATGGGGTGGGCTCTTAAAACCTATGTTGTACATTCAAAACCCATGTCACTTTCACAAAACTTGCCAAAATTGCCGTGATAGGGTGGGGAAATATTCACAAAGGACGGTCCATGTGTTGGTGTTTTTTTTTGTTTGTGTTTTACTTGCAGCGCCCCCATGTGGTATTTTGTGTGTTAAACTGCACACCGCCGGACAGGTTCTTTCGCCAAACTTGACATAATTGTGGAAAAAGTGATAGGCCTACTGGAGAAGACAAATCAGGAAAGGGGAGTTGTAACATATTAGTCTGCCCTCCCAATGAAAAATGGTTGATATGCTGTAAACTGTCGCGATGTACTTTGCGTCCCAAAAAAGAATGAAACATAGAAAAAAAAACAGAACCCTGAAACAGGGGTAATTAACCCACTGATAGAGTTTCACAGTGTAAAAACAATTCTTGGACAAATCATGCTTAGTATCAGTGAAAATGTTTAACACGAGTCAAAAGTAAGAGAAAAAATATGTTGCAATTCAATGTACAGTTGTTTTCTCACACGAAACCTTGAAATGCAAATGATCGGGCAATCCTCAAATTGGAAAACATTTCGCTGACTTAAAGGGACTTAGTAACATTGTCCAAATCCTCAAAATAAAATTGTAAATCTAGCGGTTCCTTTATACCTTGTTGTATTCGTATTAACAATAAAATCATGGGACAGCTTTCGGTTTTTCAAATTTCCCTTTCATTACAAAGATATGTATGATTGAAGTATTTAGATAAGAAAATCTCCGGGCGAGATTTTCATCCCTGTACAAAGTGAATGCAGTGAGTTGGTGAATATCACCCAATATCACTTTGCATTTTCGCTCATTACTTGGCCATACATTGTCCATTTGACCTGAAATTTTCACACAATACCCTGAGGACATATGAGATAACAACAGTATACATTGCATCAACCATTCATCAGTTTTTGCACATCTCAACAAAGTTACTAGATCCCTTTAACACTATTATCAAATTGGCAGTATTTGATCCCGAAAATGAAAAGGAAATGTTTCTTGTTGCATTCATAATGAAATACATCACCTTGAACAAATATTATAACAAAATAGTGAGTGTAATATTGCCAATTCGATGATAGAATAGATCTTTTGCCTCTTGGAAACAAAATATGTTTGGGCCTCTGTTGCCAATGGATTGAACCAAGATAAATGAAGGTGCGTGTGTTTGTCACAACGTATGATCAATATGAACTCAAATGCCATCTCTAGAGTCCTACATTCTAACATTGTTTTGATTAAAATTTGGTCAAGTACCCATTTACAACAATTCTTAGTGAAGACAACACAGTTAACAGTCAAACATGGGTAAATGGAAATGTATTAGGCTTTTGAGATGACATGAAAAACATACTTTCCTTGTCGTTTTGAACTTCCTATCTAAAAGGGAGGTAGGCAAAAAAGAAGGTAGTGGTCAAAAATTCATGCCATTATTGAATGTCATCAAATTATAACAACCTTGTTTATGATTTGAAGCAGAGGTGCATAAACGTATTCATACGTCACAATTAGATACGCGCAAAGCCATTCGTGCGTCATCTGACCAACCTGCGCAGTTCGGATGCGCACAAACATAACTGGGGAACGTCCTTAAGTAGTACTTGCCCCAAGCAATCGGGCAAGTGCTGGTATCATAAAAGGGTCTTATGTTTAGACCATCTTAACTGTCCTTTGTGATCGGAACGAACGCCATCCGTATGCCCTTGGATCAGTCACAGTCACGCGACAGTTAAGACGGTCTTAACATAAGACCCTTTCATGAAACGAGCCCCTTGTGTATAATTTGATATATGGTGTAGCAATTTATACCTTTTCTCTAAATCTCACAGCACTATTAATATTGTATGCGTCATTTCATAATAACTGCTACCGGCATGTAATTCGATGCATATGCTCGTATGTTAAAGAGAGAGCCCAGTTGTCATTCATTAACGAACAATTGAGACAATTAAAGTAAGTCTACAAATCGCTAAATGGCCCTTAAGTTGCATACTGTACATCACACTAGTACAAACCTGAAATGAATTTTGATGTTGTTTGTGAAAATCTATCTAACCCTCTAAAATGATTATTAGTTCCGGGCCTAATAATGTCCTTATTCTAGCTACCAACTTAAGTACATTACTGTTATTGCTGAGAGAAAAATGCTATTCCTTACATATCAATCTCATCTACAAGCAAATGTGCTTTTTCTGCCGAGGCTGGCTTTTAACCCTAATCCCACTGGGGGGAGGGGGGGGGGGGGGGCCTTTTTGGCCCCCCCCTGTCGTTTTTTTCGACGTGCATCTAGACCGTTTGGAATTTCACGTTCAAACTTCATGACCATTTTCTCTCAAGTCTCTCGCATGTTTTGATATATAATTCACCCCGGTCGGACCTGTAGAACTGATTTTAGAGGTCGATAATTGCTCGTCCGTCACAAAAAAATTTAATTTTTGTACAGGTTTCTATGTAATTCCTATATCCGTTGCCATGTAAACTCCAAATCTGTTATAATTGTTACTTTGAATTATAATTTGGATTATTTCTTTTAAGGCTGAGTCGGTTCGGTCGATCACACCGGTTACCGACCGTTTCAATCGGGACCCGGTTCGGTATATCGGGAAACGGTGCCCCAAAAAAAAATAAAAAAAATAAAATGTTAAAAAAGAAATTAAGATTATCACAATAATGTAGCGGAAATCAAATAAAAACGGGGCAATTGATATCATTTACTTTAAAGAGTGGTTATTTTCGAGAAATTCTTGGTTCATTACTTCGTTTGACAGTCAGAAATTGAACAGGAAGCGCAAAATTGCTAGTCATTTGAACGATATTGTCGGCGGATGTGCACACAATGTTAGTCCGATACTCCAGGGGAGTTGTCTGATGGATCTTTGTATGATCCAGCTGATGAGCCAGTGCATTCAAAAAGTGGCTAAAAATACGTTTTTTGGTAATTTGCACCATTTTAAAATGTTTTGATATTCTACTTACATGATTTCATGGCGTTTGATAGCTGAACAGAAACAAAAATGAGCCCCAAAACAATGAAAACAATTACGCAAAATATCGATAAAAAACGACTACATCGCTCCTATTCGCTCATATACTTTGTGTGCAAGATACGGGTCTTTTTTTCTTACCCGAGATTCATCCGCGGCCGGTGGAACTATGTTAATACATCCGCCATAGGTTATAAGTTATAACATGACTCAGCCTTAATTTCTTTGTTATTAGTTGAATTCACACACTTCAGAGATAAATTCTTCTAAAAAAAACAACAAAAAAACAATAAAATACATAAGAATGAAAACAATGTGGATAAATGTTGCTTAGTAAGTATCGGTTTCCATGGTGGTGTATATAATACGTGTGGTTTACGGGTACACCATGTGAGATGGGTGGATTGGTAAGCCCTGAAAAGGACTATGGTAGTCCTAGAAAGGACTGTTGGTGTAGTTCTGAAAAGAACTTTTGGTATTCTTTCTAGGAGAGTTCTAAAAAGAACTGTTAGTAGTCCTAGAAAGGACTGTTGATAGTCCTAGAAAGGACTGTTGGTAGTCCTATAAAGGACTGTTGGGATAGTCCTGAAAAAGACTGTTGGTATTCTTTCTAGGAGAGTCCTAAAAAGGACAATTGGTAGTCCTAGAAAGGACTGTTGTTAGTCCTAGAAAGGACTGTTGGGATAGTCCTGAAAAGGACTGTTGGTATTCTTTCTAGGAGAGTCCTAAAAAGGACAGTTGTTATTCCTAGAAAGGACTCTCTCCTCGCAATACCAACAGTCCTTTCTAGGACTATCAACAGTCCTTTCTAGGACTAACAACTGTCCTTTTTAGGACTCTCCTAGAAAGAATACCAACAGTCTTTTTCAGGACTATCCCAAAAGTCCTTTCTATGACTAACAACAGTCCTTTCTAGGACTACCAATTGTCCTTTTTAGGACTCTCCTAGAAAGAATACCAACAGTCTTTTTCAGGACTATCCCAACAGTCCTTTATAGGACTACCAACAGTCCTTTCTAGGACTATCAACAGTCCTTTCTAGGACTACTAACAGTTCTTTTTAGAACTCTCCTAGAAAGAATACCAACAGTTCTTTTCAGAACTACACCAACAGTCCTTTCTAGGACTACCATAGTCCTTTTCAGGGCTTACCAATCCACCCATCTCACATGGTGTACCCGTAAACCACACGTATTAATGTGGATAAATCCGGGAATACTAATTTGCATATTTATGCAAATTAGTCATATATTTTATCACCATAAAAAAACATGGATATGATGAATAACATCATTTGAAAGTATTTTTACAGAAAACCTGAAGAAATCCTGTAATTTCTTTTGATTTTAGATGAAAATCCCAAATTTTTCCCCAATTCGTCAACAATTTGCATATTCAAATTTTTTATTAATTATAAAAAAAAAAATAATGGTCCAATTTTTTTTTCTTTTTCATATTCTTATTCTACTTGACTTGTTTTACGTGTGTGCCAGTTTTCAAGTCGATCGGTCCATTCGTTGCCGAGATTTGAGGGGGGGGGGGGGCCAAAACAGCCCCCCCCCCCCCCCCCCCCCCCCAGTGGACTCAAGTGACCAAAATAACCCAGTGGGATTAGAGTTAAGTAAACCCTGACTTTGCTGCCAAGGTTTGTTTTTTTACCCAAGGTTCACTTTTTAGTGAAACCTGACCTAGCTGCCAAGGTTTTTTTTTCTTTTGAGTTTTGCATTGTTTGCTAAGTTTCCCTTTTTAGCAAACGCTGAATTGGCTTGCAAGGTTGGCTTTTTTTTTTTTTTTTGCCAAGGTTCACTTTTGAGCAAACCCTGACCTGGCTGCCAATTTTTTTTTTTTTTAAGTTTTGCTTTTTCTGCTAAGTTTCCCTTTTTAGCAAACCCCGACTTGACTTGCAAGGTTTGCTCTATAGGGAACCCTTTGTATTGCTTGCAAGGTTTGATTTGTATGTAACCCAGACATTGCAGGCAATGTTTTCTTTGTAGTGAACCCTGACTTGGCTGGCAAGATTGGCCTGTGATGGCTAGTAAGGTTCTTTTTCAGCTTTTATGCCAAAGTTCAGTTTTTCCGAAACCCCTGACTTGGCTGCCAAGGTTCACTACTATAAAGATGAAAAGCTCTATTTTTGCATAGACTTGACTACAACCTGGGAGGTATCAATTTAGTGGCATGAAACATTAGTTATACCCTCTTTGATACCCTATTTTCCATGAGGTGATAGCAAGAATTCTAGTGCTCATCAAATTATACTGCAAGTAAACATATCATTTAAATTGTTTCACTCTCATTTCTGTATACAGACTCGACAACGAGCCGGTAAGGTAGCCCAGTCTCCATCCTCACCAAGAAAGACAACTCCCCGCTCCAGGAAGCCTCTGACCACTCTAGTGACCGGTGGTCAACTTAATGTCCACTTCCAGATGGCAAAAGTCCCTCCAGCTTCCGAGGTCATTCCAAAGTAAGACATTGTACGAGGGGCGTTCAATAAGTTCATAGCCCAACCATGAAGGAGCAGGAAGTTGGGTTACCTAATGTTCTGTATGCAATGTTGCATCCTTCACATGGTCAGTGGTGCAAAGCCAGGTCAGTTGTATTCTGTTTCTGATCTAGACAGGCTTTTATTGATGCAATGTTCATTACAAGTCACTTGGAAAATGGTGGAAAATGAAGCAATGCAAGTTGATGAGAGACATATTCTGCTCGATGACAATGTGCCTGCTCACAAGAGCCAGGTGACTTTTGAAAAGCTAATAACTGCGGAATTGGTTTGTTGATGATTCCTCCTTATCCCCCAAACCTGGTATCGTCAGATCTCTTCTGACATATGAAGAAACAATCCCAAGATTGTGATTTTCAGGAGGATAATGAGACAAAATTTGCCAATATGTAGGTTTTTTAGAGGTCTTTAAGAGACATCTTCAAGGAGGCCCTTGAGGCCCTCAGGAAAAATGCCGAAAAGCTCTTGGCTGTACATCAGTATTATATGGATGAAAGAATACCTGTATATATTAATCAATGTTGCACCTTGACTCCTTCAAGGTTGGGCTATGAACTTATTGAACGCCCCTCGTATATGTAACATGTTTGTTTGCACTTAATTTGCTTGCACCATACTGTCTCAAATATACTCTTTAGAAATCGCAATAAATGTATTAACTCTTTGATAAATAACAATCCCTACAATCCAAAATAAATTTTAATTGTTTGCTATGGATGCACATGACGTTCTAAAAAAAATTGACTTCGTAAGAATGATTTGATATGTAATCACAGAAAAATGCTTGATCTAAATCACTGATAATCAATTTAAAGTTCCTAGCATTACCACAAAACATGTGAATGTCTCATAAATACTTGTCTTCTGTTCAATATAGCAATGAGAAAGGTGAAAAGACTAGCTGGATTTTTTTTTTGGTAACATTGTGCTATCATTTTATACAGAAAAATTTTGCCTTACCTTGCCTCATGTGGACTGTACAACATAACGCACTATCAAATCAATTTATTTAGCCAGATTCATGTTTTCTCTCTTTTATTTTTAAAACTCTCAATGACAGAGCTAAAACAATGAAGAAAGTCAACGTAACGATGAAGAAGGTAAAGCGGCAGCTTGATTTTGATGATATCCTGCCATCGCCCCCCATCAACCGGCAAGAAGGTCATGAAACCAACCAAGAAGATCGTCATTCTCAGGGTAAGTTTTGCCGTAGCAAAAAACAGACAAAAGGCTTTACACGCATATTTTATTAGTAAATTGAGAGATGTGATTATAGTTTAAGAATCATCTTGACAATATCAGCCACGCCAATTCAGCAGTAAAGTAAAACCCCCCAAAAGTGAACGCTATGAAAACTTGCAGGCCTTTGCCCTGTCTTTTTCACCAAGATAGAATTTAATTTAATTAATCTTGATGTGTTTTTTTAACTTGATACAGAACTCCAGGATGGAATCGGTGAAGCAGAAACAAAGGTCTTAACAAAACCCTTGGAGGGACAGAAAAACTCTTAAAGTGCCTTCATCTTCATCATCGTTGTCATCGACATTCTCACTTTTGTTATCATCGTCATCATCATAATCAGCACTGTTCTATTCATGCAAAATAAAAGAAAATAAAGTTAGATTGAATTCATCTAATCTTTTTCCTTCATCCCAGGAGTTGCTGGATTGTCGGGATGGCATCAGCCGAGAGAATTTGCTGATCAAGCAACAACCAAAAACAAACTTGCACAGAATCTTCATCGTCATCATCACTCTACCTTTTTTCAGGCAAAATGAAAGAAAATAAAGTTACATTAATTAACTTAAATCTTTCCCTCAAAAGCAACAACTGCAAAGCGGTACGCAAGCTCAATGTGGCAGAAAAACTGAGAGCATCTTCGTCATTCTTCATGTTCTTTTCCGTGAGGATGACAGAAATGAAGTAAGATTTAATTAATCTTAACCTTTTTCTCAAAACACAGGAGTTGCAAGATCGTCTGGACGGCATCAGCCGAGAGAATTCGCCGGTCAAGGAACAACCGCAAAGCCGTAAGCAAACTCGAGGCGGCAGGACGCGCAGGGCATCGTCATCATCTCCCAAGGCCAGGCCAGTCACTGTGGCACGGCTCGCTCGCCAACTGAAGAAGGAACTTCAGCAGAATTCGGACCAAATAACCCCCATGTCTCTCAGGAATGGCAAAGTCAAATTTGCAGCCCACTAATTGAACGATTATATCAAGAGATTTCTATTTGAACCTCATTTCAACAAAAACCAACATTTTAATTGGAAGAAATTTGCAACCTACTCAAAACAAACTTTCATGAAAGAGAAAGATTGTCTAGTACTACATGATTCATAGTTCATAACCAAAATGGAAGGTTTTGCACAAGTTCGAAAAAATGTTCAATTTGCAGCTGCCGGCTGATAAGCTAAACAACTCAGATTGTAGAATTTTCATCTCATTTTATCTACTTTAAAACTTAAAATCAAATATATTAATAGATTGAACAAATGAGATTTTTGCGTGTATATATATCTACAAAGAGATTTATATTGTGTTTTTTCCAAGTTCAACATGTCGAGCCAAAGAAATTAACTTGTATTATTGAATTCATGAGATTTGTGTATCTAAAATGAAAGGATATTTTAGTTGCAACTAAGTTTTAATTATTATTTCATTAAGTATGTTATTAATGGACTTACAAGATGAAGACTTGCGTCCTAGATTTGAAATGTCAACCTACAAGGTTAAAATGGAATAATAAATCAAATTGTTTTAACTTTTAATGTTGACAACCTGGGATTTCTGTTCAGAAGTTCTATTTTGTTATTTGAAAGTTTGTATGAAAGAAAAGCAACATCTATAGTGTAAAGAACAACTTAGATACTTATCTTTATTTATTTATGTGTGGTGTTGCTATATTCTGTTTAAACTGCTACTACAAATCTAATAAAAGCTAAAGAGGTAAAACACCAGTTTGAATGTGTGCTATGTTGAATGTAGTTACCTCTTTTTTATGTTTGCTTATATATAATTTAATTGTTTTATGTTTGAATATCAAAGATCATGGAATTTATAAACATTTGATTTTAAGTAGTTAACAATTTTAGTTACTCATTTTAAAATTGCATCAAATCAAGCATAATTTTAGTTTTGAAAACAAAGGAAGCTTACAACATCCATCTCTTTGTACACTTGCGCTTGGAGAAATGTACCAAGTTCTTATATATTTTACTTGCCTTTTTATGTTTTGTTGTGATCGTCTTATTTTGAATGTGGAAAATTATTTATAAAGTACCAAAATATGTGCCAAAGAAAAAGATTATATTATGTTATGTGATAAAAAGAATGTCAATTTATTTTATATTGTTTTCTTTAACCTGAAATTAAAATACTATTGTTTATACAAAAAAGAGGAAATGGTCTGCATATCTTATTTAATCTTGTACTATTTGTATCTAATTGGACCCTAAGAGAAATCTGCAAATGTGGAAAATCAAGTTTGACCCCCTTGACTATGGTACGCAGTGATGCATGCAAGTTCTGTTATATGAGATGTTGAGCCGTTAAAAATGTTCAATTTTTTCGCAGATATGTCCTACTTGGCATACTTTACCTCGCATTCTGTTGCAATTTGTAACTAAAAACCTACAGCTTGTATTGAATCTTTATGAATTTTTCATAAAACAATTGTCTACAATTATATTTCCCTACCTTTATGGAATCTAGTAACATTGTCAAAATCCACAAAACTGACCTTGAACCCTAGCCATTCTCACATACCTTTGGTTTTCTGAATTTCACTTTTTTTTAATAGTTATTCATGATTAAAGAGTTCAGATTTTTAATTATATAGTGGATAATTATAAGTGTGTACGTACAAAGTGCAGTGAGTTAGCAAATATCACTTTGCATTTTCGCTCATTATAGACCGCCGGGCGAGGGTGAAAATTTGTTACTTCTGTGACACCCCTCGTACAGTTACATTTTAAGTAGTGGAGATTGTTTATAAATATATTTAAGTATGGAATCAATATCTCGTCAATCGCAAAACGTGCACACGTGTTCATAAAATGAAAAAAATCATCGAAAAATATCGATTTACTTAGATAAATTTTGTCCAATCGCTGTGCGTCTCTCAAGTACGGATTACAGTGCATCATAGTCATAGGCCAATCACAAGCATTGTTTTAAACCGCGCGCCTTATATACACGGCGTAAACAATGTATCCAATCCCAGTGCATCTTTCATTGGAACGTAACGCGATCCCGTTAGCAAGAGCCAATCAGATTGCTTGTTTTATGGTTGTGCTAAATTATATGATGTACGTAACATTGCTCTTCCCGCTGGGCCTATGGGGCACTGGTCGGCTACGAAAAGAGGCACCAGGTAGGCCTAACACAAACGTCATCAGCATGAATATGGGAGGAAAGCCTTGTTTCTATTTCATTTATTTTCTACATTTGGGGTAATCTTACGAAAGGACTACCTTCCAGATTCAGGCTGATGGCGATTGCCACCTTTTGTAGCTGACCAGTGCCCCGGAGCTCGGGCGACAATAGCCTGATGATCTTCGTTAGCCGAAGTGCTAGTGACGGATCGGTCTCTTTTCCTAAAATTATTTATCAACTTCAAATGTATTTTTGGTAATTTTTCAAAGTGGTACTCATTCCTCATCTCTTTAGAATTAATTAGTCTAAAGGAATCAATTTACTGTGAGTTGAGATTCCATGTATATAACAAAATCCAGATAAAGTTTGTGTCATCACATTGCATCAACATAAGCTTTTAGCACAGTGATAAAACAAGCGATCTGATTGGCTCTAGCTTATGGGACAGCGTTACGTTTTAACCCATCAAGGACGAGAGCTATTTTAAGGCAAAATTGATCATTGTTTTTCTCTACAAATTGGCAACTCCTAAATTTTGTCGACCGATCCATGACATAAAAATAGGTGGAACATATTTAGTAATGACCATTTAAGACAAATATGAAGTGACTTTGTCCCAATTAGAACGCCAATATGTTTTTGAAATATCACAATGTGTTGCCAATTTAAGGATTTTTCTAAATTATAGTGATTTACGCAATTAAAAAAATCATTAAAAAATAACTAAAGCAGGTAGAGTAACAAAATAAGGCTCTAAAAATAAGATGAATTTATGCTCTTTCTTCCTGTACACTTCACATAATTAGTCTTCTTTTTGTTTAAGTGTAGGACTACCAAACCACTGATGGGAGAGATGCACTGGGATTGGATTATTTTTCAGAGTGTTGTAAAAAATTGTTTCAAGTTTTTTCCACTTTTTGAAAAAAATGTGCATCTTTTGAGCTTGACGAGATGTGGAGTTGTTTTCAGTATATTTGTCTCTACCTTCTGGTAGAATTTCATGTAGATGTCGAGGGGGTGTCACAAAAAGTGAAAACTAAAGCAGTTTCGGCCACTCACCTGGTGGTCTATTACTTGTGTCAGACATTCATTTACCATGCAATTTTCAAACATCACTCAGTAGACCTATCAAATCACAGAAATACACATTGTATCAACCATTTGCCAGGTTTTGCACATTTAAACAAGGTTACTAGATCCCTAGTTCGCACTTACTCGCCAATCAACAAATTATCAAGACTTTCATTAAAAGTTCAGCTAGGTGTGTGTGGTTTAGCTCGAGGTTTTTTCAAAACCTGCGAGGCATGACAACTTAATTTGGTACAACATGAATTCTCCATAAGAGTCGGACCACAGCAAGGGTACATTTGTTCACAGAAAATGACTTCCATTATGAACATGTCAACAAAAAATTGCATGCATGCACAACATATCAATACACTTGATTTCATCGAGTTATGTGAAATACAGTGGAACCTCATAACAAGAACTTTGGGACCATGGACAACTGGAATATAAAGAGCTTGTACTGATTAGTTCAGAGCTAGTTTGTTACATCAGGTCCCATATTCATGAAAGACCGCTAGTGTAGTTCCTTGCTAAGTCTATTTTGGATGGCGTGGCTACGAATTACACAAGATATTTTAGTTGCTAACTAAATTTAACTTAATGGGTACCTAAAGCTTACCCAGATAACCCTAGTTGGAGAATAGGAAAACTGTTAGTTGCTCAATAAACTGTATTTAAAATGCACTTAGCAAGGAACTAGGCTAGCGGGGTTTCATGAATATGGGGCCAGAACTCTTAATGAGGTTCCACTGTAATGTATACCATCTGAAAACCTAACGAGACATAATCAATAGCCAAGACAAGCGAGTTTACATGTACATACATGAAAACATTCATTTATTGATGACATTTCTTGGATAGTGGACAGATACAAAACGATTTACAAAGTATATTTTCCAGAAAAGAGAGTGCACTTAATTAATAGCGTATTCAAATCTGTTTTGTGTCCAGTTATGATGAAATATGGTATTAAATCCCTTTTTATATGGTACAGAAAATACTATATCCTAAATATTATGGTTACAGCTATATCATATATTTGGGAATGGGGTTGAAAGATTCTTCACAAAAAGGAATTACTGCAGAATATCAGAACAACCTGAATTAAATCAGGTAAAAGGTTTAGATGTCAGTTTGACTGCATCTCTGCCAGCAACCTAAACTAGAATTGTTTTTTTCAAAATATTTGAAGATTTTAGCATTAAATTGGCTATATCTGCCACCAGGAATTGTAAAGAATTAAATTACACACCTTAATATTTCTACCATTTTTCTTTTGCAATGTAATACCAGGGCAAACTACATTGAAATGTTTCTATATCAATGAGAGAATGATAATTGAGTAAGCAATTTGTATTTAATCACATATTACTAAAAGCAATTTTGTGTCAACTTGCCAGAAATATTTTTTGACAGAACATCAGAATCAAATTTAATACTTCCGAAAAATGTGGCTTTACACTTCCATATATGGTCAATCAAACTACATAAATATAACTATCTTAATGCTGGGAATTCTGTTTTGGGGAGACATGTATAAGTAACATAACAAGGACAAAGTATTCATCTTTTTTATTAGAAATGCTAGAAATGCCATTTTCTAAGGATAACGAATTTCATTCATCACTTGAAAGTACATTTGCTATACAAATTACAATACTATTCCATGGTCAACGTAATTATAGACGGGAATATTTATATGCCAAAGTTTAAATCGCAAGGATAAAATTACCATGAAGAATCAAATAATGTTTTGTTTTTATGAGAAAGTGTGAAACAAAAGATTTAATGTCATACTCTAGAGAAAAATGACAGCTGTTGCTTTACAAATGACAATACCATATCATGGTCAACCGAAATACAACAAATTTAATACTACGTACAAAGATTGTTTAAAAGGAAATTGAAATGTACAAGTTTACACTAGCAGAGAGAATGATCATGAAGTATCCATAGATTCTACCCTTGTCTCCACTACGTCTAGCACCAGCGGTGTGACGGTTTTCTTCAAGACGCCTGTCGTGCCTCTCTTGTAAGTGTAATCACCTTGCCTGTAATTATAAGAGAAAACAAAGAATTATAAGAAACCTGGAAATAAATAATTCAAACATATACCGTAAAACTCCGTGTATAAGACGCACTTTTTTTCCTTCGGAAAATTTTCAAAGTGGGGGGTGCGTCTTATACACAGGTACAGCCAAAAAAAAAAAAAAAAAAAAAAAAAAAAAAAAATGTTTTTGAAATTTTTTTTTGGGACACCCGGTAGTCATGTTTAATGCATATTAAACTGGTCTAGGGCATGACAAGAGCTTGATATAAAGGGGAACATTTATCAAAATATATATTTTTCCAACATAAATTATAGTGGTTAGCAAAACAAAATGCAAGTTTTTTTTACTAATTGAATATTCAGATATTCATGAGTAGCAGCACTCATTTAATATTCAATTTTCTAAACAGTGGTTATACATTTTTCTCAACAAAAAAGTTATTAATGAATTTAGTATTTTGCATATTTAATGAGCATTGCTACCTCATGAATATATGAATATTCATGAAAAAAAAATATTTGTTTTATACACGAGTGCATCTTATACACGGAGTTTTACGGTAGTCTGTTTATACATAAACTGATGTACAATATTGCACTTAAAGGGGTATTCCCGGGCCTGATTAAACCATTCGTTATTTGAATAAGCAGAATAAGAGGCATCACTGGTGAAAATTTGATCAAAATCGGACAAGAAACACGGGAGTTATAGCCATTTGAACATCATGTAGTAATGAGCGATCGTTTCAAAATTGCCGCCATTATGCAACATCATTGACGAGCAACTCGCCATGGCTTTAGTACATGAAAATACACTTATTCCTCATTTTCGTTGCTAAAAAATAATTTTTCTCTGCTTGTTTTCACGAATTCATAGAAGAATATCAATGGGCCAACCTCTGTGGAATTTGTAAGCTCATAAATTTGCTTTGTTATTAAGAATTTTTTTTTTTTTTTAAATGTCCATGTAGAAGTCAAAATGGCTGCAGCTCGCAAGTGACGTCACGATCGATAGCAATTGCGAACGATACTAAAAATCGGAGCAAAGTTCATCCTGTCATAACTTTTGTATTGCTCTACCGTTTTGGCTCAGATTTTCGATCATGATTCTTCATATTCACTTCATTTTATAGCAAACATCACATTCCTGGGGTGGAATTCCCCTTTAATAAAGACATGGTTGAAGTTTCATCATATTGAGAAGATGATTTAAGTTGCTACACTAAAATATATGATTTTACTATTAATTTTTTCGGGGGGGGGGGGGGGGGGGGTGGCCTTTTTCACTGTAATTATTGGGTGTCACTGATGGCTTATGTTTGGTTTATTTGTAGGTCACCTACATGATGTCTTAAAGGGATGCCTGTAAAGTGCCTAACTCCACGAAAATTACTTGGAGCTTCCTCGTTTCTCTTCTACCGTGTTGTTTAGCTTATGGTAAGAGAAGAATAAAATAGGGTTAGATTTTTTTCAAGTGCCCCATTAGTATGACGATATCTATCATTCAGCTCAAAAGCGTTGATGAACGGTCATAAACCTCATAAACGTCCGTTGTAAAAGCGGATGCATATTTTCGCTTTTTTAACCAGGAATGCAGTGTTCTTATTCAATGAAACTTTCACACATCATTCGGACATATCTTACAATGATTTTGGTACAGGATTGAAGTCTCAAATGTCAATTTGGGCAATATCTGACACTTTACAGGTGCACCTTTAACCTTCAATTTCACCAATTCAAAATCCAACCCCAAACCCTAAACCTGACGCAAAGCCTAAACCCTAATCCTAATCATCTAGTTTCTTATTTTCCTAAGACAAAATCGGAGAAGACTAAATGGGCGAACCCAAGCTCTAATTTACCAAAACTCTAATTCTCATTATTTGCAAGTCCTGAGTAATGAGTTGATTACATAACTAACCTGACACCCTTCTGGTTGGCAACGTCGTAGGGTCGCAGGAAGTCCACCTTGCCTTTCTTTATCATACATAGGTCAATGTTGGTTTATTTGTCTCTTTTGGTCTACTTCAATATTCCCACCTCCAGACGTGATCGCAAATAGGGCCCTGGCTCCCATTATTACCAAGTCCTGACTAATGAGTTGATTACATAACTCACCTGACACCCTTCTTGTTGGCCACGTCGTAGGGTCGCAGGAAGTCCACCTTGCCCTTCTTGATGACACACAGGTCGATGTTGGTTCCTGAGCCAAGATCGTTGAAGATTCCAGCTGCGATGCCATCCCTCACCAACTTCTTCGCTTCCTCTTCCTACAGAAATAGAAGAGCAAACATTTGACAAAGATACTTCTTCAACTACAAACCCATACATGACAAAGGATTCCTTAATCCCTATGGGAATGAACACACAACTCGATGACACAAAGATCAATATAAATATTGGTTCCTGAACCAAGATTGCTGAAGACTACTGCTGCAATGCCATCTAGACCTCTTAGAGCAGTATAACAAAATCATATAAAGTGATAAATAAGCTACACATACAATTGAAACAACAAGGTTCCTGTATCCACTTCACTAAGCCTGAGTCATCCCATTTTTAGAACTCAGTCTTCCTTGAAATTTTGTGCAATAAAATCTTACCTATATATATATATCGATATTAACAGTCCAAAAAGACAGACATAGTAGCTAGCAATTCCTTCCTCCACTGGCTAAGGGATCATGTAATGGCAGTTACAACATAATATAGCTACATCTGCTTTGTGTAATATCCCTCTCAATTATCAAGTTTTAACTTCTTAGTGAAATAGGTTTCTCGTCCTCAACAGGGGAAAAAATACACGGGGACTCCGGGCGAATTCGCCCCTGAAATGCCCCAAAAGAGCCCCCATAAATTTGCATAGAATTCAATGCAAAACAAATTTTAGAGTGTTATTTTTATGCAGGCAAGCTTAAAAAGTAACCCCTGAAAAATGTATTCTAATTTTTCCACTGGTCCTGAAAGTTTACTTACCTCCATGTCTGGGCGGTACCTGTCCTCAAAGACAGACATGGCAGCTAGTGATCCAGACCCCATGGTGCAGTAAGGCAGCTTGTTGGTGGAGCCGTGCGGGTAGATGCTGTAGAGATGTGGGCCATTGTGGTCCACCCCTCCGAGAACAAGGGCTGCACCAATGTGGCCTTGGTATCTGAACAAACAAAAAAATAGAGGAAGATTAGTACACTTGGCAGTTGGCAGTGCCCAGACAATGAGCCTACTTTTATTCTTGCACCTCCCCCTGAACCCCCGCACCTCCCCCCGAACCCCCCCCCCCCCCCATTATCCTTTCACCATTCCTTTCTGAAGAGGCATTGTTTCAGCATGCAGTTGGCAGTGCACACACGCATCTCTCAGCCGGTTAACAAATGATGAAGCTCTAGACTGAAGGAGATCATCCCTTACTGTAATCCTTAACACCTCCTATTTATCCCTTCACCCTTCTTACCTGAAGAGGTATTGCTTCAGCATGCGGTTGGCAGTGCACACACGCCCCTCTCGGCCAGTAGACAGACGATGAAGCTCCAGACTGGAGGAGATCATCTGTGTTGTCATCTCTGTATCAGCTGCAGTACCGGCACCGCAACAGCTGCAGAGTGAACAGGGTACAGTTGTAATTAATTATAATGCAAATTTGGTTGGTCATAAATTACAATATTATATAGTCATCCCCCCCCCCCATTTTGGGGGAACAAATAGGTAGGATGTAACTAACTACATTTCACTAAATCACAATTTAAATAGGACCCCCCCCCCCCACCCCCCCCCCCCCCCCCATTATCAGGGAAATGGGGTTTTATATAGCTACTTAGACATTTTATTGGTGTCACCTCAAGAGCCAGATTTCTCAGTAGAGGGGTCAACTTAAAGGGAAAGTTGAGTTTTGGTAGAGAGGGCGCTAGACTACTTAATTTGTTTGTGAGGTAATGAAAAACTGAGTGTAAAATTTGAAAGAGCATAATATTTAAACAATAAAATCATCTTTGTTTGATCAAAATCGGTTCAGAAACGGCTGAAATATCCATAAATATAACAATTTGTAATAAACCCGGGGCTTTTGAACCAGCCGTTAAAAATTCAAAAAAATGCTCTTTTCAAAAAAGTTACAAAATAGGTATTTAAATAGTTGTTGGTTATTTCTCTATCTAATCACTATTTCAACAAAGCATCACATGCACAATATTTTATTCAAAATGGTTGAAACCGATGAGTGTTTAGAGAGCGCCCTCTTACGTTTTAACGGCTCTTTTTGAATGATAACATGATCTTTACTACGTCATTTGTAATTTTGTGTTCCTTTCTAGTTATAACTATTAGTTTGTAATGTAATGATGCAGGTTTTGGTTACTAAAATTCAGTTTCACTAAAACTGTACTCTCCTTACCAGAACTCAACTATCCCTTTTAAGCCAAAGGATATTTTTAACCCACATGCAGATTAAATTCAACCTACAACAGAGATATTGTGCTAAATGTAATTTATTTAATTCTAAAATAATGATATGTTTACATTTAACCTTCTAATTTGGGTCAAGATATATTTTTTAATGAAAATATTGCCATTCTACATTCAAATGGCATTCATCATATATCAAGATAATTACTCTTTGGTTTGTGACTTACTAGATATTTGGAGCAATGAAGTGAATCTTGGTGCAGTTCTTGTCAGCAACAATTGTGCCTTCTGTGGCTCGAGTGTCAGCCCCAAGTATAACACCATCCTGTAAAATAATGAAGAAATAAAAGTAGTCATGATATTCCTTGACTAAATAAGATGCCAATTACAGATTTAGTTTATGATTGTTTTAATGCATTGCAAGTGTTTTTCTTTACATTTATCTTTTTGCAAATGGTATGAGAGACCCCAAAATAACTTTAAATTAGTGCAATAAAGACAACATTTAATACAAATCGTCTTTCAACAATCATTATAGAATAGAAGATAACCTTTCATCACCATTTGTTTACCAGCTTGAAGGATTCCCCATCCCAAATGATTTACAGAATACCTTCATAAGTGAAAACATGAACATTTCTAGGACTACCAACAGTTCTTTTTAGGACTCTCCTAGAAAGAATACCAACAGTCCCTTTTCAGGACTACACCAACAGTCCTTTCTAGGACTACCAGTCCTTTTCAGGACTCACCAATCCTCCCCTCTCATATGGTGCAACCGCAAACCACACATATTATATGGGCAACTCCAGCGTCACGGACATTACAAATCAGAGAATTTTCATGACTTTCCAATGCCACTACTAATTCATACCTCTAACTAATGTCTAACTTTTATTTTGATTACAAAACAATATCCTAGTTAAGTATGCAAAAAAAGTTTCAGAACATTTATCCAATTCGTTACTGAGTAATTCTGCGAAATGTGCGCCGTCACGGACATTACATCTTTTGGACATGACTTTTTGCATCCATATACATCTTTGCAAAAGTCTGTGAGTTCTGAGACCTCACAAAGGTGATTTAGGTATTTAATTATAGACAAGGCAATGATGAATTAAATCCAAGTTGTTTTGGGGGAAACGGGCCAGGCATATGTGATCTAGACAACAAAACGTTGCGTCACGGACATTACATTTTCAGCGTCACGGACATTACACTTTTGTCCACTTTTTCTAAACTCAGAAATAACCCGCAAAAAATGCTCCATTGTGCATGACACTTTTTTAATTGTATATTTGACATGTAATCAAACAGTTTTGAGAAAAAAAATTATATTTCAATTTTTTTTTCAATTACCAAAACATTATTTTTAAAATATTAATAAGTTTTTCCAAAATTATTGTAAAATTTGAAATTTTTCAACAGAATGTGCAGTAAACCAAATGTTCAACTATTTAAAACAATATTATACATTTTTAATGAGGTACAATGCTGTTTTGTGCCAAAAAATTGTAAAATCTAAAAAAAGTTGTGTACATCATGGGCATAACACATGGAAAATCATGGACTAAGAGTATAATTTTTGCAATTTGATCATACTATATGAGATTTACCCATCTATTTCTCCTCCCAGTAAGTTATAGTCAAGTCTTTATTGATTATTGAGACATGCATGTTCAAATTAAGCAAGGAATTTAGTTTTATAAATAGTTCAGAGTACTGACTCAAAGTTCACTATCTGATTAACGATACAATTTATTAAAACTTGAACCAGGAAGGTAGTAGTCCCCCTGTTACTTGGGATTATCTTATTTCTTGGCTAAAGTAAGACATTTACATAAGAAAATAATGCTTGATATTTTTTTGCTCTGCTTTTTTATACTTTTCACTGTGTATGTAATGTCCGTGACGCAGCCGTGACGTAATGTCCGTGACGCCATTCTGGACAAGCCATCAAATATTTTAGTAAATGCTCTTGATATACTTGATGATATAACATTCTAGCTTTGCAAATGAATTTTGAATTAAATTAAATTAGGACTTCTGCTTCTACAAAAACTTTTATATCTAAAACGTCACGGACATTACACATCAATGTTGTAAGAATCAAGATTTTATCCAATAAGAGTTTTCAAAAAGTAAAGATTTTTACACAATTTCCTTTTCTATGATGTTAAAACAAAGCATAAACAAGACATTAGAAGTAGAATTATTGTTCTGAAGTGATCCATATTTTTAAATTTTATTTCACAAACAACGGATGCAAATTTCATCATTTTGGGGGGTAATACATACAATTTTTGTCCCAACTTCAATGGCCAAAAAAAAAAATATTCTGCATTGAATTTCAAACTTTTTTCCTTTAGTCATCAAAATATGGTCCTTCCTCATTACTATCCAGTAGTTAACAAGCCTGTCCCATGAGTTTCATTTTTCCATCCTTGGGTGACATTTTTCGTGGAATTGCCCATATACACCACCATGGAAACCGATACTTACAAGCAACATTTAACATGAACATTGTTGATATAATCTTTTTTTCAAAAATTAAATTAAACAACTTCAAAGTTGAAGATGAAATATAACCTTTAGTGCAGTGGAAATTCCCCATAAAGAACTCTGATAAAACACAATTCTCTTGTAATAAAGTGATTTTAAACTCCTATTCATTGTCTTCATAACATGCATGCATAAACATTGGAGATTAGATGTGGGTTGTGTGGAATGTAGTGTTAATATTGTAATTTGTATGCATAATGTATTGTTTTATTAATGTCAAATAAATGTAAATTTAATTTAATTGAATTGAGTACATCTGTTACGTTTCCCTACCTTGAAGATAAGCCCTGCAATAGTGGTTCCAGTCTTCACAGCAGTGGGCGTCTTGAATCCCTTCTTCTCTAGCATGGCATTCCTAGATTAGGAGAAAAAAATACAATAATTGAACATAAAGTTTAATGATTATAAAGCTACATTTATGTACAGCAATGGATTTTAAAAAATAGTATTTCCTGGTTTCCAGTTGGGCGGAAAATAGAAGTAGAAGGAGAATAGAAACTTTCACAAATTTGGCTTGCCAAAACCAGAATTGAGGAATATTACTCTTAACAATTAAGGAGTTGGGAGGGCATATCTATCAAAATCAAAATCTGAATACAAATTTTGGGAAAAACAATGTTACAATGGGTGCATTTTGAAGTAATATACACCGGGTGACTTTTCACAAGGTGGCTCCTGTGACAAAAATTGTCATCGTGTTCGCTCTTTTTTACCTAGTGTTTAAAAAAATTGTTTTAACTTGCAAATGTATGATACATTTCTGTCCAAAGCCACCCCACTGTCAATAGTTCACCTTTTTAAGAAACAAGAATTGGATCTGGAATTTTGTCAACTGCAAGTGTGAGTGTCTGAAATACCCCAAAAATGTTTATCCAATTTACAATTTAGTAATGCCTAAATTGTGATAATTCATGGCTCGACACTAACAATGTCTACTGAGACATGCCCGTTACACAACAAAAAGAACAAAAGCATGAAAATAATAATACTGGTTGACACAATTAATATATATTTTATACTAAAGCAAGATATTTCATGTTTTCATATTCATGATGTTGTATCTAAGCTGGATATGGAGTGGAGTAATGGAGTATCTCTTTCCTTCGTCTTCAAGTGGCCTTTGTGGGAAATACTGAAAATATTTCTAAAAATTAAATTACGTTTCAAGATGATGCATGCGATGATGTACGTCATCATTATGGACATGGTCATTCGTCAATAAAAAGGATTCATTGATTTTGATTTTGTTAGGTGAGCAAAAAGTTGTCTTTTCCCTTTTTTCAGAAATTGACATAAATTATGACTAATTAATAACAATTTATAAAACAATCATTTTATTTGGAATTGGCTTTTGGTAATTAAATTAGCCTCAACACCAAAGTAAGTAAATAATTATAATTTATATTTCTGCTCGCCTCGGACTCTCGCGATCAGGCTTCAGCTTAATTAACTTCAAACACTCGCAAAATATTATCACAGTACTCCTAAACTAAAAGCCAACATAACATTGAGATACTAGCACATTAAAATTAACATGGTTTAATCGAATCTAATGAAATGGGACGAAACTTTGTCTTTGAAAGTCATCGACATCAAGACAAGACAAGTTTGTCTTGGTACATGTCCAAATCACTTGAAAAGTTGTCTATCCAATTTTGAAGCAGCTCTCTAATGCAGCTTAGATGCCATGAATTATGGCTTATTGCTGCCGCGCAGTATAGATATAATTGGACATGCTTGCGAAAACAATTTCATACACTGGCGTCCTATTACAAATGACACGCACACAAGCCCACATTACATTTCACCGGGTTCCATTATTGTAATTGTTAAGCGTGATAATTGTACATCAGCGAATTTTTACATAAATCTAAGTAGTAGCCCGACAAATACTCTCATGGAAACCGACAACTAATTTTGACTCATTTTCACTCACACGCAATTTTCATCACATATTTTGCTTTTAATCAACTTATAAAAGAATGATTAGTATGGCATTTGAAAAGCTGCATTATAAACATGCAAAATCGATCTCACCTTCGAACATTTTCGAAGACAAATCCACCTTTTGGCGATTCTGTGATGAGCGGAGTCGACATGATGACACTGCGGTCTCTCTCAATTTTACAAATATTCGCCGTAAGTGGCGCTATCATATTTAATTTCTGTTTTTATTTGACCAATCAGCGTCCGTCATTCTCGCGAAGTTTTCGAAATCTGCGAAAAGCTACAAAAATAGAGTGGACATTGTGTTGTTTACAGTTTTTACATGGGGACAGGCAAGCCTAAAATCCATCTGTAAAAATAAAAACAGTGAGTAGATGTTTTTGCATATCTTTTATTTTGAGTGCTCTATTCTGCGTGTGTTTTATTTGTGCATTTGTGACTGTAATTATGAGATGAGTGAAGGAGGCTCAGTAGATTTGTACACAAGTGATATTTCCAATAGTCCCATACATTGATATTTTTGAATGGATAGGTCGCCTCATAATTGACTTTATAATTTGCAAGCCAAGGCCAAGGCGGCAAGGGCAAGGACAAGGTCAAGCCTCAAGGAGGTTTCCGGGCAGCTGCATGCTGCATGACTTACTCGTGAGTCAACATTATTAACTAACGGCGTAGCAACTCTACAGAACGCCAGCGCTTGCGCTGGCGTTCTAGGAATCTAGCCCCAACATTTTCACTTTTGTGTGCACGATAATTGTGCTTTTAAAAATTATTAAAATTATACATACAAATTATGATGGTAGGTGTACTACACATCAGCACTGTTTTTATTATCGGCACCCCGCGTAATATTTGTTTTTGCGCGTGTTTAACTCAGGTGAGCGCTACGCTACAGCGTAGCGCTTAGGGTCGGGCTCATAGTCATAGTGCCCCCGATTTTTTGCGGTAATGTGCACAATAAGTGTGCTTAAAATTATAGATATGATACGGTACTTACCACCGTGTAGATGATACATATGTTATGCAACTATGGGGTGGATCAGAATGATGATTTTTCGCTCCATTCCGCATCAAAATGAGTGATTTATGCACCTCCTCCACTTCTATCTGTGTTGTATCGCGACTTAGGAACGAGCGATGATCAGGCGAACGCGCGGGTACGGTGTCCATTCATGTACTGCGCCCGCCGAATAGATGGCAGATCTGACTCGCGCGTTTAGTGGTCGTACGGTAATCGATCGTTCAGAAGTCGCGATACAACACAGATAGAAGTCGATGATGTGCATAAATCACTCATTTTGATGCGAAATGGAGCGAAAAATCATCATTCTGATCCACCCCATAGTTGCATAACATATGTATCATCTACACGGTGGTAAGTACCGTATCATATCTATAATTTTAAGCACACTTATTGTGCACATTACCGCAACAAATCGGGGGCACTATGAGCCCGACCCTGAGCGCTACGCTGTAGCGTAGCGCTCACCTGAGTTAGCGCGTGTTGTGAAAAATCGCGCATGTGATGATGCGCGCTACCCTTAGTCTTAGAAACTGCACTGGTCGAAATTTCGAGGAGAAATAATGCGTTTATCGTCCGCTACGAATATTTTTGTGAAATTTGTGAAATAATGCCAACATCGCACAAGAAATTTTGAGTTGTGTGTGTTTTCAATGAGAGTTGAGGGGGTGCCGATAATAAAAACAATGCCCGCGTTCGAAGACAATATCTCAAAATATAAATTATAAATCGCAAATCTGATCATCGGAATCTGCACCATTTTCTCAATGTGTGAGTACAGTTTTATGAAATTTGTACGATTTTAAAGTCTAAAACTGTCGGAAATGTTTTAGGGTGCCGATGTGGGGGCAGGGAATAATTTTCCTGGTATCGCATCGCAATTTGCTATGCATTTTTGCATGACTGCTATACAAAATATCTTTTGTGTAGCAGTTTTCTTCCATAGAAGTGTACAGAATTTCATTCGAAATTAATCCATCTGCTGAATTTGCTAATCAAATTTGAGGAGGAAAATTATTCCCTGGGGGGTCTCTCAATCATACTTACCACCGATCATCGATCAGAGCACAAACTTGTGATACAAGTATACAACTTGGCGGTAGATAAAAATGATGATTTTTCGCTCCATTCCACATCAAAATGAGTGATTTATGCACCTCCTCGACTTCTCTCCGTGTCGAATCGCAACTTCTGAACGATCGATGATAGCGCTTTGGTCTCCATTCAAGTCGCCCGCCGATTCCAAATACTGAAATAGACGGCAGATCTGACGCGCGCATTTAGTGGTCGTACAGACTTATGCGTCAGATCGATCTGTCATTTACTTGGAATCGGCATCCCCAGTGAGCTGCTATATAAGGGATTATCTCTTCAAAGTTCAAAGTTTGCCGTAGTTCACTTGCAATTTGAATACTATAAACATTATTTTCGCGCGATTAATATTTGGTGAGCGACACCAAAACACAATCGCGGCTTTTTAATTTCGCGGCCGAGCAAGTGTTCACACGCATTGCATCGCGCATTTATATTCGTGGGTTTTGGTATTCGCGGACGCCGATTTCAGAGCGAAATCCGCGAACATTACCACGTTTACAGTACATGTTTTTTTTTCTTTCTTTAATTTACAATTTAGAGAGAAAGGAAAAACCATGCCAGGGCCTGTAAGAACGCCAAAGAGGCCGCTGACTGAACGGCAGTCCACAGAGAACCTGCCGACCCCCAAGAGGCACGCTACCCCCTGGACCCCCACCCACACCAAGGAGAACAGGAGACCATCCAATCAGCTCTTCACCCCCAGCCCGAGGAACAGCCGACGCCCCTCGGTGCAGCTGCAGAATGTAGTCAGCTCGAGTCCGTTCCACCAATTCAAGACTCCTACAAGGTACGTAACACAATGAATTGTCTTAAACTTTCATAATTAGTCTCTTAATCCTATGGATGCGGCTAAGTATATTTACGCATCTTTATGCCCTGTTTAATAACTATGATGATGTTAACTGTGATGGTGTACTCCAAAAGTGCCAATATCTTTCAATTGTCATTTTAAAAATAAGCAAATTTAAACAACTTCGAAAGGATAACGATATCTTAAAATATGGATCAATAAATAAAGGTTCACTACCTCAGAAACAAAGGTAATTTAGTTTAAATTTAAGTGTTCCCCATTTGTTTATTTCCAATGCCCTACAGACCCGTGAGAGGCGACACCAATCAAGGTACCCCAGATTGCTTCAGTAAAGTTGAGCTGGGTACGCCATCCACAACACGGCGGGCATCTAACGCTGTCAACAAGTCCGATAGTGACAGTGATACCAGCACAGGTGGAGATGGTTTCAGTGTCACGGTTGGAGTTAGAGTGAGGCCATTCAACAACAGGTATGTCAAAAATAAGAAAAACATTTTGAAAAAGAAAAAAAAATGGCATAAGTTCAACATTCTGTATTAATGTTGAGCTTGGCATGTTATCCAAAACATGGCATGCATCTAATAAATGCTGTCAACAAGTCTGATAGTGACAGTGCTACCAGCACAGGTGGGGATGGTTTCAGTGTCAAGGACGGAGTAAAAGTGGACCATTCAACAACAGGTAAAAGAAGAGAAACATACAAACAAAAAAACATGAAGATGTTTCAAGCAAAAAAAAGTTTCAAACACACATGAAAATTCATCGTTTTAATAAGTTTAAGAATTTCTTTGAATAAATGTAGGAATGTGATTGAAATTTAGATTATAAAATTATGAGAACAATTTATGTTTTGGACAATTATAATTGGTATAGAGGTTGGAAAACTTTCAATGATGGATCATGGAGTAATACATTTTTAAAATCAAGTTTTAAAAATACTATAATGATCTCTGGTAAAAATTAAAGATCCATGAAAATGTGGCCCCGAGTCATCAATGAGCCATGTGATAACAAGAGTGATGTGCCATTTTCTGTTGATTGACTTCCTCTGCAGGGAGAAATCGGACGGTGATGTCAAGTGCGTTCTGTCCATGGATGGAAATGAAGTCACGATGTCATCCCGCAGCGGTCAGCCGTCCTACTTTTGCTACGACCACTGCTTCTGGTCAATGGACAAGACGAGCTCACACTTTGCCGGGCAGGAGACGGTGTACCAAGCAATGGGTCAGCCATTGCTGGCCAGTGCCTTTGAGGGCTACAACACTTGTCTGTTTGCCTATGGTCAGACTGGTTCCGGCAAGTCACACACGTATGTTGCATATACTGTTTTCCCTTTTGTTTATTTTTGTATTTTCAAATGTAAGTTTTTAAATTAAAGAGGCGTGCTTGCTAGTGCTTTTATTAAAAAGAGGATTACACATGTCGTTTGCATATATTGTCAGACTGGTTCTGGCTTGTCACACATGTGAGTTATATACAACATTCAGAAGTTTAGTTCTTCTATTCCCTTTCTAGATGTTAACAAATTTGTTATAACTTTTGTAATTCCTCAATATTGTATTAAAAATGAAGCTTATAATATCTTGTTTAACAATAAATTGCTCTTTTCTTTTCTTTCCTTTTCTCTTAATAAGAGATGTGGTAGATTAAAAAAGTATTTCTTCAGTATTTTTCTTTGCTCTAACTACTAGTCTTACAAAATACGAAATGTTATACTCTTTTTGATGAGGATTGATGTCATCGGTTGATGTCGCTTCCTGTAAACCGCAATGAAATGTTTCTTTTCTCTTATAATAACTTTCCTCAGGATCATGGGTGCGGCTGAAGAGAAGGGAGTGATCCCCCGGTTCTGTCGTGACCTGTATCGCCGAGTGGATGACACGCAGGAGAGCAGGGTTTCATACAAGATCATAGTCAGCTTCTTAGAGATTTACAACGAGAAGATTCACGACCTGCTGGCCCCCGGGACTGAGAAGACTGATAAGTGGGACAGGAGCACTCCAAAGAAAATCACAGTGAGTTTAATAATAGCAAAGTGTATAAAAGTTCAATGATTTGATGCTTTGAGTTCAACTTTTTAGAATAACTGTTGCAAAATGTTTGTCTGTTTAGTGGTCTTTTGCTAAATGAAGTAGTAATGATAGGGTTTAATAACATAAGACTAAGAACAGTTTGACCTACTAAGTACAAAGTGGTGGTCAGCTTTTTTGAATCTATATCAAGAAAGTTTATGACCTGCTGGCAGCTGGCCCCTTGGACTGAGAAGACTAACAAGTGGGACAGGAGCACTCCCAAGAAAGTCACTGTTAGTTCCCTGTCTTTGATTTAATACAGTTAAACTTAAAAAAAAAAAATTTGTTGCAAAGAGTGTAACTATTAAATATCCTTTAACTAAATGACTTTGCATCGTAATGAAGTTAACTTTTTAGAAGTGCATTTGTACAAATGGTTCTATAACTCCATTCCTTACTCATTATGATTTGTAAATAGCATTCATGCATCTCTCATCTTTGTTCCACTTCCTTTCTTACAGCTAAGAGTGAGAGAGCACCCAACGCAGGGACCGTATGTGGAAGGCCTATCAACGTGAGTAGTTTTAAGAGATGTGATGTATGTGTGTTTGGTATTTTGAGTGTGTCTAAAGATTTCAGAAAGTAATTTTGCAATTCAAAATTGCCTGATAAAGCAAATGACTTGATGCAATTTAACCCATCGAAGACAATATGATTTTGGTATAACATGTATTCTTCATAGAACCCAGCCTGAGAATTTTCAGGACCACTCCTTAGTGGGTCAAAAGAGATGAGTAAACTTTCATCCAATTATCATCTACTGCAGGTTTCAAGCCAACTCCTTTGCAGACATCCACTCTTGGATAGAGCTTGGTAACAAACAGAGAGCCACAGCAGCCACGGGGATGAATGACAAATCCAGCAGATCACACTCAGTCTTTGTCATCAACATGACCAAAACAAAGGTGAGATAGATAGATAGATAGATAGATAGATAGATAGATGGATGGATGGATGGATGGATGGATGGATGGATGGATGGATGGATGGATGGATGGATGGATGGATGGATGGATGGATGGATGGATGGATGGATGGATGGAGGGAGGGAGGGAGGGAGGGAGGGAGGCAGGGAGGGAGGGAGGGAGGGAGGGAGGGAGAGACAGACATACAGACAGACAGACAGACAGACAGACAGATAGATAGATAGATAGATATATAGACAGATAGACAGATAGATAGATAGATAGATAGATAGATATAGATAGATAGATAGATAGATAGATAGATAGATAGATAGATAGATAGATAGATAGATAGATAGATAGATAGATAGATAGATAGATAGATAGATAGATAGATAGATAGATAGATAGGTAGGTAGGTAGTCTGTTGACTAGTGACAAACAGAGAGCCACTGCAGCCACAGGAATGAATGACAAGTCTGGCAGATCACAATCTGTCTTTGTCAAAACAAAGGTCTCTGTTGGCATCCCCTTTCCGCCCCCCCCCCTTTTTCCTCTCTATATTTGTTTATGTTGTTGTAGTCTAGAATGTGTTAATTTAAATGTACAATATACCTAACTATTATTTGAGGGGTCCACAATTGTACAAGCATTGCTTTTTAGTGGACCCCTCTTGTTTCCAATATGTATATCCCTATTTTGTGCAAGGTATCATTATTCATTTGTAATGTTTTGTTGGAAGCAAAAATAAATTGAAATTGAAATTGAAATTGTAAGAAATCATGAAACAGTTATGAAAGCATGAAATGGTTTTGAAAGTATTGATAAGTAGTCATTCCTTAAATAAAAATAAAATATTTTGTTAATATGGTAGATTCAAAGATGTGATTGTCCACTTGCACCTGCTAGAAACTGCATACAAAATTCTACTCTGATTACATGTAGTAAACATCAGAACGCTAACAATTTAATCTAATATGTTTTTAAACAATACCATAAACACACATTTTAAAGAAGAAAAATGATGAGAGATATCTTGTATTCATAAACCATTTTTCTTCCATCACTTGCTTTTAGTTGAGGCTAAAAGAGAAAGCCACACATGAAAAAAATACAGTACAAGTTAACACAAACATGTGCTGGCAAAATAAGTTGTAATGTGTAAGTTAAAATTTGTACAATTTCTTCATTTGAATTTTCAGAAAGAGATGTTTGAAGGAGAGGAGCATTCTCACAGTGTGACGAGTAAGATCAACATCATTGACCTGGCAGGAAGTGAAAGATGCGCTGCCGCCAACACCACAGGAGACAGGCTAAAGGTACAGGATTCCTTCTTGTTTGGATTTTTGTTGTCTATTTTGTTATGTGTTGTATTGTTTTGTTTTATATTGTCTTATCTTGTTTAGTGTTATCTTATGATACGTTGGTTGGTGTTTATTCACTCTTTGTTTTGTGTGGAGAGTATTGAAGATCAACATCATTGACCATGGACTTAGTAACATTGTCCAAATCCTCAAAATCCAATTGGAATTCTAGCGGTTCCATCATACCTTGTTGTATTCGTATTCACAATAAAAGCATGGAAAAGGTTTCGGTTTTTCAAATTTCCCTTTCGTTAAAAAGATATTTACAATCAAAGTGTTCAGATGTTATATTATCCATTGAATCGTCAAAACCGTGTACAAAGTGAATGCAATGAGTTAGTGAATATCACATTGCATTTTTGCTCATTACTCGTCCATATAACGTCCATTTAACTTGAAATTTTCACACAACACCCAGTGGACATATCAAATAACAACAATATACATTGTATCAACCACTCATCACTTTTTCACATGTCAACAAAGTTACTAGATCCCTTTAAAGTAGTCTTGTGATGTTTATCTAATTCCAGCATTTGACATTTGACCTCACAGGAGGGATCCAACATCAACTGACCTCATGTGACTGTAGGATTTGTAATGCAATTTGCTGTTATAATGAAGAGCAGCTATTAAAGTAAACTGGGTTGCTTGATATGCCCTCCACACTTTTTGAACAGCTATTATTTAATAGTATGAAATGAAATCATGAATTAAAATTTCCTCATGACCTTTGACCTTACAGGAAGGAGTTAACATCAACCGATCCCTGATGACGCTAGGTAAGGTGATCTCAGCCCTGTCAGACAAGTCCCTCAACCCCAGGAAGAAGGTCTTCATTCCTTACAGGGACAGTGTGCTCACATGGTAAGTTGTATGCGTTTACGTTTCACAATTATTCCTGCAATAGATGAGCGCAACATAGACAACAGGACAGTGATGGAAATAATGGCTGGATTAACTTATGTTGTCATCTTGTAAACATGTTATTTTGAAGTGTTGTATGTTGCAATTTCTTTAGTGTGCACACCCTCTTCTGAAATTCTGGATTCAATCCCCAATAGTATTATATACAGTATCTGGTAGGCTGAGGGGTTTACTGCATGAAATAGCCTAATACACCTCTCCATCATGGTTATTCATTGCACAAGTGCACCCAGAGTAGTTGAGATTGTACATAATATGACTTGGATTGGACTAGTAAAAAGAGATATTAATAGTTAAATATGCAGTGTTTCAACACTTCTGTAAAAAATGCTCCGTCATTTTCACTTGTCACAGGTTGCTAAGAGAGAGTCTCGGTGGTAATGCCAAGACTGCCATGATAGCCACTGTGAGTCCTGCCAGCACACACAGCGACGAAACACTGAGCACGCTCAGATACGCCAAGCAAGCCCGCTCCATCATCAATGTGGCCAAGGTTAACGAGGACCCAAATACAAGACTCATCAGAGGTATGTAAAGAGTATTTCATGTTTGGGGGTTAAATGGGTCTATTAAACTTGTTGGCATGTGCAGAAAGTGATGAATAGTTTGTATAATGTGTAGTTTTGTGGTCTGATATCTCAACTTAGTCATGTGTGAAAATTTTGCGTTAAATGGATGTTATATGCCCAAATAATGAGTAAAATGCAAAGTGATATTTGCTAAACTCTTTGCACTGACTTTGTACGCAGTTATGACTATCCAGTGGATAGGTCAAAATCTGAACACTTCAATCTTTAATATCTTTCTAACTAAAGGGAAGATCGCAAAACCAAAATCCGTTCCATGCTTCTCTTGGTAATGCAAATACAACAAGGTTTGAGAGAACCACTAGATTTCTAATGAAGTTTTGTGGATTTGGACAATTTTACTAAATCCCTTTAAGCGTTATGCAGGGGTTTTTTTTTTCTCACTCTATATGATATTCTATGACAGACATTGCATAAGTTGGTAAAGTATTACCACAGTAATACATGTCTTTTAATAGCTGTCACCTGTCTATAGTGGCCACACAATGTGATCCTTGCACCTGCAGAGAAAAACAATGTTATGGAACCTGTCTATAAAGGTCAACTTTCTACAGTGCCCAATTTTATTGTTTACTTTTAGTGGTCTCTATACACAGGCTTGACCGTATTTTGATTGCTTTTATTATTGCAGAACTAAGAACGGAAATTGAGAAGCTGAAATCCATGGGTTACTCGACCAGGGGAGCACGGAGGAGTAGTGAGGAGAAGAAGAAGAACGAAGAGTTGGAGGGACTGAAGGAACGACTGACGGACTCCACGCAGAGGATGAGAGACATGGAGGAGGCATGGAAAGAGAGAATGGGTGAAGAAGTAGAAAAGAGGAAAACACTGGAATCAAAGCAGAAACAAGTAAGGAAGAATCTTATTTATAATTAAATGTAATGTTGGGCTAAAGGAATGACTGGCGGGCTCTCCAGCAGGGCTTGACACTGGTGGCACTTGCCCGCTTGCCCGGGGCAAGTAAAAATTGGTGTCTGGCAAGTAAAATTTCATAAATTTGCTTGCCCGATCGGGTAACTAAATAATGGTTCAGCTGCGAGAGAAAAATGTAATTTTATATGTGTAAATTTTATTTAGTAGTAAGAGGGCAAGTTAATTTTATATTGGGGCAAGTAAAATGTCAACATTAACGATTATACTTGCCCAAATGGGCAAGTGCAGAAAAAAAGTTAGTGTGGAGGCTTGTCTCCAGAGAAGATAGAGATGGAAGAGGTGTGGAAGGAGAGGATTCATTTATAAACAACACTAGAATCAAGGCAGAAACAAGTTAAGGATTTAATTTTCATGATTTTTTTTAATGAGAGATAAATAATGGAATACCTTTCATGTGATGTCAAGTACATGTATATGATATTATAAAATTTTGTTCTTATGAGTATTTCATTATTTTGTCTGTAGCAAGTATGGTCATGATCAAAATTATATGTCAACCAGCTTCTAAGTGACATTTTGTAAAAGCCTTTTTAAACTTAACTAATTGGAATTGTCTGCTTGCTTTTTCTTTTGATAATAAGCATGGCCACTATGGATATGTTTCTAATTTCAAATCATTAAAAATGTATTGTCTAGCTCCTTTTATTTTATTACAGATAGCAATTTTGGGATGCAAGGTTGAACGGCATCCTGCCAAATCTAGTGAATCTAACGAAGACCCAACAGTAACAGAGGGTTCTTCTTTATATTCTACAAGAGGAATTTGCTCACATAAGTCTTTTGTTTTTTATTCCATTTTTTTTCCTTTACTAATAAAGGGTGCTCTGTCAGGATAGAAGGTTGACAACACTCTTCCGAACCTGGTGAATCTGAACGAAGACCCACAACTATCCGAGGTGCTCCTCTACATTCTGCAATACGGAGACACACACATCGGCCAAGAGAAATCTGCTCATATAAGTTATTTGTTTTTATTCCATTTTTGTTTCCCTTCACCAAATAAAGGGTGCTCTGTCAGGATAGAAGGTTGACAACACTCTTCCAAACCTGGTGAATCTGAACGAAGACCCACAACTCTCCGAGGTGCTCCTCTACATTCTGCAATACGGAGACACACACATCGGCCAAGAGAAATCTGCTCATATAAGTTATTTGTTTTTTATTCCATTTTTTTCCCTTTACCAAATAAAGGGTGCTCTGTCAGGATACAAGGTTGACAACACTGTTCCGAACCTGGTGAATCTGAACGAAGACCCACAACTATCCGAGGTGCTCCTGTACATTCTGCAAGACGGAGACACACACATCGGCCGCAGCATGGATAGTGCTTCTAAAGGTATACACCTGGACAGTGCTCTAGTGGCTGAGGACCATTGGTAAGTTTACGATTGGAATGTTCATGTTGACTTAGTGGACTGAAAGTAAAAGAATATTCTGATAGAAAAGGCCCAAATGATATACGTGTATTACATTGGAACCTCGTTATAAAGAGGTCTGATGTAACAATACCCTCTTATAACAGGGTAATTTTTACTGGTACATGCTCTTTATATTCTATTGTGTAATATTCTGAAATTACCTGATATAACAAGCTAGTTTTCATGATTCTAAGCTTTGTGCTTTAACAAGGTTCCACTGTATTACCCTGCTTGATCTGCATTTCTTTATTTGATTTTCTTTCAGTGTGTTAGCCAACAACGGTTCGTACATCACAGTTAGACCCACCACTGATGCAGAGACATATGTCAATGGAGATAGGGTGCACCGAGCAAGAAGACTACATCATGTGAGTTATTATTAAAATTATCTTTTTACTAGATAATTATATCACATATCTTGCCAGCAGAGAAACAAATATTGAGTTATTTAGTGATGCCTAGACTGCGACTATATATCAATGAGAACAGATGACACACGGCTAGAAGACTACATCATGTACATTTAGAGAAATATATCCCTCGAAATTACAGAAAGAGTGTTAGAAAATCACATAGGAGCAAGACTTCTAAAACCAAATGGTCTTTGAGTAATAAAGGATCACTTACTCTGTCTTAATTTTTGTCAGGGCGACCGTGTACAAAAAAAAGTGTGTAATAATCAGCAGCTACTACTTCTGCTACAATGACCACAGGAATGTGCAGCTAATAGGGGCAGTAGGATATCAAAAGACTCAGACAAAAATTAATATTCAGTTTTAATCTTGTTTTTATCTGTCCTTGTTCACAAATCTTTGCCAGGGTGACCGTGTGGTGATTGGAAACTACTACTTCCGCTACAACGACCCCAGGGATGTGCAGCAAACAGGCAGAAGGAAATCAAAGCCCAAGACTAAAGTTGACTTTGAGTTTGCGAGGAACGAGCTTGCCAACGCCCAGGGGGCCAAGCTGGAGGCAGAAGTGGAAGGGGCCAAGCTGCAGACTCAGAAAGAGATGCTCAAAGGCATTGAAGAAGCAAAGGTCAGATATCCTTGATAAATAGTGTGTTTGCTGATCAATGCATCCCAGAGATTGCTTTCTTTGCTGATTGCCACACTCATTTGGACAAACACTTAAAGAGATGATTATTCATAAAGCAAGAATTTTGTTTTCTGAGTATTAATTGTTCGTTGACTCACAATGTAGTTATGATATACAGCAACGTTTCGGCCGCTTCTGCTGGCCTTTATCAAGCTGAATGAAGGGGTGCGATGCGTTGATGCAACTAGTTGTATCGTTGTGTCGCCACAGTTGAGTTGGTTTGATTTGGTTCTGAATTTTGTTTCCACAGTAATTATAGTAAAAAAATGCAAGAGCAATGTGCTTGCCAATGCCCAGGAAGTGAGATATGGCATCTAGGAAGCAAAGGTTGCATCTTTATTTGGTGCAATTCATAAGACAGGCATTATTACTTATTACACTTATTTTTGAAATAATAGTTATGTTTTTGTTTTTGATTTTTGTTTTTTACATTGTCACTTGTGTTAGCATTCGTTCTTCCTCTCTGTCTCTTATCTATCTCTGTATTCATCCTATCCCCTTCTAATATGTTTCCGTCTTTATATGCGCATAGAGACCCAAACCTTGGTGTGATATGCGCTATACAAGAACTGTTTATTATTATTATTATTACTTTGTTTTTAAAGCAATTTAGTTATCGATCAGTATTGAAATAGATAAAAGTATCTTGAATAGTAAGCTGCTAAGGCACAGTGAGTAGGCTGCAGACGCAGAAAGGGATGCTCAAAGTCAAAAGCATTGTAGAAAGAAGGGTTATATCTAGAACTCCCATGGTTTGTCTAATTCATAATATTGATAATAGCATGCGATGATAATAGAATAATAGTATTCTTGCTGAAATGACTGGCCAACGCACTAGGGAGCCAGGCTGTAGATTAGAAAAACAGCCTGTAACTGTTTTAAATGTTATCCTATACTTACCAGTTCCTGCTTATAGCTGTAGAGCACCTTGCAGTTAGTTGTAGTATAAAGCCATTATACTTCCTATTTGTTTGATTAGTTCAATAGTTGAATCCATTTTTATTTGTTTGAGCAGAAGGCTGCCCAGAGAGAGCTGGATACGCAGAGGAGGAACTTTGAGAGGAAGATCAAAGACCTGGAGAGTGAACTGGTGAGTGCCTCATTACTTGCAGTCTTCTATTCCAACGTTATTACACTGAAACGGTGGTATATAGATAGATAGATATATCACTTTTTATTGAACACATAAAATAAACAAGACTTTAGTCCGAGGACTAAAGTGCCTTGTGCACAACAAAAATATATAAACTTACATGCATAAATATATAACGCAAAATACAAATATTACTTAACATCAACATACAACAAAGTAATATCTATTTATAAATGTATTTGGCAAGATAAGCAAAAAATGGTAGCCTGCAAAATTGACTTATTGTAATATGTATATCTTCTTTTAATTTAATTTTAATCTAAACATAAATGAAAATTAAAGTGTCTAAAGACATTAATATACTTGTATCAATAATTAAATGTGACATTCAAAATGAAACCTGTTTATAAAGACAACCCAATGGACACAGTAAAGTGGCCTTTATAAGCAGGTGGTCTCTGTAGACAGGTCCATCCATATGCAAAATGTTTCCTGAAGAGTCAAAATTATACTTGGTCTTTGTAGACATGTGGTTTTTATATACAGGTGGTTGCTATCTAGCAGGTTTGACTGTACCATCATAATTGCTAGTTGCAGTTGATGATGATGATGTTTTATTGATATTGAATGGTTTGTTGATTTTGGTGGTAGCACATGATTACATTCTTAATGAATACTCATATCAAAATCTTAGATAGAAAGAGAATACATCATCAGGATTAATGTCATTTTATAATGGGATAATATTTGATCAATATAATCATACTGTCAGTGATGGGAAAGGATCATTTTCTTGCAAAAATGCATCTAGCCAGAAATCTAAGAAGATAGGGGTGATAACAATCATGATGATTGATGCGGGTGGTAATATATGTGACCGGCTATAGAAAAACCCGGCACTTGTCGGTAATTCATGTTTTGAAGAAATGGGCATTTTAAGTTCACACAATGTGTGTAAAAGACCTTTGATTGTAAAATTTAAACAATCATATCTGGGCCATTCTTTGAAAAGTGAAACTTTTTTGGAAAAAATTAAGTTTGTTTTTTCAGTAGTTTTATTTCATTATTGGAAAGATCAGTGTCCAAGGGTTCATGAAATATATATATTTTTTTTAATTTATAAAATTTCTTAGAAAAATTCATAAATTTTCATATTTCAATATTCAAATAAAAATCATAACTCAGGAAATAATCAAGCTAGTCCAGTCCTTTTATTCTCCTGTACATGATGATACCAACTTTGTGACAATTGAACTTCATTTTACTATCTAAACTTAATATTTGTAAAATTCATATTTTCATTCACATTGTACATGTCACACACGTGACCACCCCAAAATGTCACACACGTGACCCAGACATCCCCACATAATAACGTGCATTAAAAAACAACCGTTTGAGATAATTTTAATCTTTCACCATTTTCTTACTTACAGATATATATCAGTTGTCTGATACTAATATGAACATTTTAGCTTTTCATATTTCACAGGATTTCCAAAATGAAATTGAGTTAAATTTTTTTTCTTCAAAAGTGCTCCCGTGCGAAGTCACACACGTGACCGATGCCATTTGACCTCTGTCCTTGGGCAACGTAATCCTAATAAAATCTTTTGTGTTACACATGAAAGACTTCAACATATGCAAGTCATATATGAAGTTCACATCACCATACCTCCTATACTTACTAAAATATAAGCATCTTATTTCAGAATTTTTCCTATTTTGGGTCACACACGTGACCAAGAATGGCCCATCTTAAATATTGCTTGTAAGTATCGTATCTTGTAAGTATCGTATCTTCTGCTTGCAGTAATCATATCTTCGCCAATTATTTACCAATTAGCTAGAACAAAGGATCAAATGAAAGCTTGTGATGAGGCCTTTGTAATGGTATGAAAATCTACATTTTGATTTTTACAGACAAGTGCCGGATTTTGCTATAGCGGGTCACATATATATAATTGAAACAAAAGTATTGGTATTAACAATATTAATGTGAATGATATAAAGGATAGCACCCCAAATATGTTTATCTTTTGAATTGATTGTTTCAGAGGAACATGTCAATGCAGGGCCATGTGAAGGAGGAGAACATGCGACAACGGACCGATAGCAGAGTGGAGGAGCTACAGCAAGAAAATAAGGTATGTGTCAAGGTGCAATTCTCGAAATTAGCATAGGCCCGCTGGCCCGGGTCCACTAAAAATTAGCATTGGGCCATATATAACATTTTATGTTTGATCAATTCCACTGGCCCGAAAGGACAACCAAAGATGACAGAATTTCTAATGTTTTTGTTTGTTTGGGGCCACCAAATTCAGGTTTTGTTGCCACTAGATTGTAAAAAAAAATCTTGTTTTTACTTGCCTGACTGGGCCAGAAGGCAAACAATGTTACATTTGTAGCATTGCAAGGTGTCTTGGATGATTGATAACATCATAAGGGCTCTTGCCATGAATACATACATGGCAGAAAATAGCCAAAAATAGCGGCGCTATGCCTATGACTATCAAATTCGCTGAAGTGTGTTGAAGAAACGATCGGCCGCCGAGGTCATATATGTCCTATTTTCGTCAGAAATTTCGTAATCGAGGTAAATTTGAACAGTAGGTTACCATAATTCCGTAAAAATCATGTCAGAAATGCTAAAACTGTAATTGATTTACGAATTTGCTGTAGTTTAGAAGATGATTTATTGTCATAAATGCGCTGCAAATTTGTCACTACTTTTGAGTGAACATGTTTTCCCAGCGGCGTGAAATCAACAAATAAAATTAACTGGATAAATTTTGGGTACCCGGGACTCGCCCGAAAAATTATCACGAGTCCCGGGAGGTAAACACTCCCGAAATCAACACCACTAAAACCTAATCATTACTTTATGTTTTTATCATTGATGGTAGATTAAATTTAATTTGGATTGTTTTCACCAGATGCTGAAACAGGAGCTGGAGCTAAACAGGAGACGAGTGGAGAAGGAGGCACGGGACGTACGCCGCTCCATGGAGCAGGGAGCCTTGGCCCAGACCAGGATCCTACAGGAGCTGGAAAAGGAGAAGGAGAGACTGATGAGGAGCATGGAGAGTCTCCAGGTAAAATGGCTAATTTATTAATTTCCCTGTTCAGGTCATGCTGAATACAAAACTTGAGGATTACAGTGAAAAAAATACACCTGGGCGTGGGGCGAATTCGCCCCCGAAATGCAAAAAAAAAGAGTCCCTGAAAATTTGCAAAGGGCTCAATGCAAATCAAATTTTGGTCTTGTGATTTTCATGCAGGCAAGCTTGAAAAGTAGCCCCCGAAAAGTAAATTTTTATATTTTCCCTGATCATCAGTAAATTCAACAGAAAGAGGTTTATTTGTTGGGAGTTGCATCTACATTGTACTTTTGAAACCATAGCGGCTTCCAGTATTGCGAAAGCCCTGGCTATAGCTAGAAAGAATATTTGACTGAAGAGGTGAGCGAGCTGAAAAAGAGGGATTTAGTGCGAGTGAAGATGGATTTGGTGTGGACTAGACAGGTAAAATAAAGAATATCCTGATTCCTAGCCCACAGTGCAAAGTATGGTTTATAAGCAACATCTGCATCTATTTTTGGTGATAGAAAGTATTGTGTGTCTCAAACAACAGACTGGTCTTAATTACAGTAATAGAACAGGGCTCGGATTTTCGAGGGAGCAATATCGTATCAACTTAAACAATTATAACTATAGTTTGTCCATCAAGCGAAGTTGTAATACATGTACAATATTGAAGATTGCTGAATATTCACACATTCTACATACATGATAGACAGTTATAATTCAGTCCAACATTATAATACCTGTTTCCTATTTCTTTAATACTACTGAAGTATTTTTAAAATATTCACGCTCACTGTGCCACCTTTTTTCTTTTTCCTCCAGGCCTCACAGAAGGAGAAGAGGCAAAGGAGAAAGGTTGTCGGGGAAGGAGCTAGCAAGCTTGTCGACTCAACGCTCAAACAACGCAGGGGGTTGCTGCAACTTTCCATGTGGCTGCAAGAGGCCAACAACATCAGCAACAAGTTGAAGAGGAATATTGTGAGTACTAACCCAGCAATATGAACATGATACAAAAATAACGCATATAGATAGAGCCTGATGCTAAATTGAAGAATGTTGATATCAATGTCAAGCATAAAGCCATTCAGAACTGGCCTAAAAGTACTCACACTTTGATCTCAGAATTCATGTTACACCAACATGAAATTGCCTTTTTTTTCTTCTTTTTTTATAATATGCACAAGGTGAGATATATATCTAACTCTAATATAGGCAAAGAGCGCTATAAAAGACATCCTCATAGGCCAATCAATGGTTCACAGCAGCTTAAGATTTCTGAATGCCCTCAGATACTTGATGTCCTTGTCCTTGCACACGCGTCTTGAATGATTGAACTCCATTATTGTTGAAGATATCAAAAGAGAATTAAAAGGTAATATGACTGAAAGTTTAATCAGACTGTGTTTTCTTGCAACCTAAGCTCACTTACATGTATTTCGCTTTCAAAGAATTGTCCAAATTAGCAGTTAAGAATTCCATTTTGTACAATTTGTCACTGAAATCTTTTCTTCCACCTTTTAATTTTTTTTCCAGGTGTTCAGCCGTCACGATGAGCACACATCATCCTCGCAGCCTGGGTCAGAGGTCAAGGTCAGGGTCAATGACACCAGGCAAGGGTTAATGACCTTCTGGTCTCTAGATATGTTTGAAGAGAAGCTGCTACAGATGAGAGAAGCATTTCAGGTAAGCTTTTGTAATTCAATTGTCAAGGACAATGTCAATGACACTAGGCAGGATCAAGGTCAGGGTCAATGACACCAGGCAGAGGTTAATGAACTTCTGGTCTCTAGATGTGTTTGAAGAGAAGCTGCTAGAGATGAGAGAAGCATTTCAGGTAGGTTGTTGTCATTCAAATGTCAATGACACTAGGCAGGGGTCAATGTCAAGGGGTTAATATCCTTCTTGGCAATAAATGTGTTTGAAGAGAAGTTGCTTCATATGAGAGGCATTTCAGGTAGGGTAGCACCAGGGTATGTTGGTGCAAAAATCAAGGCCAGTGATAGTGGCACTATTCAGGGGTCAATCATGGTCATGGTCAATCACATGAGGCATGGTTGAATGACTTTCAGGAAGGTTGACTCCTCTCAAGAAATGGGAGATGAATGGTAGATGGGTTAATGCAAATGATGAGTTTCTGGTAAAGAATCAGAGGAATTATCTATCAATCTGACGAGGACCTTTCATAGAAAGATTGATAGAATGATTCTAACTCATTTATTGCTTCTGTTTTGTAAAAGGGCACTGCCATAGCGTTGCCAAGATTTTCTTGAGTCCTGTTAAAATATAAGACAAACGTACTTGTCACTACGAATCTGAAGAGAACCTTTCATAAAATAATTTGAAGAATGAGTCTGACTCTGTTTTATTGCATCTAATTTATTACAGGGCCGCTGCACTTCAAAAGAGATTAGCCAGATCTTCTCCAGTTCTGATGGCCACTGGGAGACAGACTTCCAGCTGGACTCACCCATAGCACACAGACAGTGAGTATTTTGAAATGAAATGAAATGAAATTTATTTTCCAAACAACAATATCCTTTATAAATATAATTTTCATATACGTAAATTGCAGGATAATTACAATTGGGAATTTGATAATTTAACTGATGTCATCTTATATTGATAATTTCATTTTTTATTTGTTATTCATAGAATTGTGTAGTTGTCGGGTAGTTTTGGATTGTATCAAACATGTTTGGCTTCCCATTGCTCTACTTCTAGTGTTACAAGCAGCTCTTCTCATCCCAGCCATAGCAGCAATGGGGCCACCCCACTGAGGCCCAACCCTTCCACATCATCTGAACACCACCACCACCATCACTCCTCTTCAACATCTAGCCAGTCAGTGGATGGGGTTGCAGCCCTGTGCCTACGTCACCTGGAGAGGGGTGCGATTGCACCCCCCTCAAGGAGGGCCGGAGGGAGCAGTGGGGATGAAGGGAGTGTAGATGACCACACCCTGGCTGACAGGACTGTGTGCTGTCTGCATCGTCTGATGGTTGCCATGGAAACAATGAGGGAATGGAATGAAAGGAAGGATGAGGCATTTAACCGAAAAGGTAGGAAGGTTTTTTTTTTCTCTAGATAAAAAATACAGGGGAATGGGACTGGATTGTGAAGATGGGAAGACAACGATGACTATACCCTAACAAACATGAAAACAAAAATGACATTAAAAACAATAAATTTAGAATTGTTTCCTTTTGTCTGCATGGTTTTTGCAGGTACTATACAATCAGCACTGAACCTGGTATTCTCCAGGCCATGGTATCAACCGAGACCTACTGACCAGTGAACAAAATACATGGGGGCTCTTGGCGAATTCGCCCCCGAAATGCCCAAAAGAGCCCCCGAAATTCATAAAAGAGCCCCAAAAATGTGCATAGAGCTCAATGCAAAACAAATTTTAGGGTATTATTTCCAAGCAGGCAAGCTTGAAAAATATCCCCCGAAAAATAAATATTAATTTTGTCCCTGCTACTGACATGTCTCTCAGGTATATGGTCAATGCTTCCCAATCAACATGGGGAAGAGATTGATGACTATGCCGTATACAAACATGACAAATAATTAATACAAAACATGCATATCTAATATTTACCTCTGCCAACGAAGTTGGAGGAGGTTATGTTTTTGGTCCTGTTTGTTTGTTCATTACCAGTCTCCTGCGCACAATTTCACAGATATCTCAACAAATTTTTCGTAGAAGCTTCGTGCTCATCTCTAATAGAACCCATACAATTTTTAAGGTCAAAAGTCAAAGGGCAAGGATTTTTATCAAATTTGAGCGTTGGCGGAGGTATGCACTCCATGAGTGCACTGCGTCTAGTTTCCCATTGTTTTTCTGCATGGCGTTTGCATGTACCACCATCAGCATTGAACTCAAGGCCATGATATCAACAGACCTACTGACCTGTCTGTCAAGGGTCGGAATGGTCAGTGCTTCCAAACCAACATGGGGACAAAAGAGAAGAATTACCATACCCAATAGAAATATGAAGAAATAAAACAACACCGCATAATCAATATATTCCTACTATTTGTCTGCGTCATGTTCTCAGGTTCCAATGTTAGCATCGAGTCAGCCATTCTTCAGGCCACAATATCAGCAGACCTACTGACTTGTCTGTCAGGTGTGTGGCCCGCACTTCCCAACCAACCAACCAAGAGATTGATGACATTACCCAATACAAACATGAACAAGAATGAAAAAAAAAACATGCATATCTAATATTTCCCCTCTATTTTTTTTGCTTCATGTTTTCAGGTTCCAATGTTAGCATCGAGTCAGCCATTCTTCAGGCCACAATATCAGCAGACCTACTGACTTGTCTGTCAGGCGTGTGGACCACACTTCCCAATCAACATGGGGAAGATATTAATGAAGAGCGCCAACTACAGTCCAATGCTAACCAGGGACTGACGCAGCAAATGCAGGAGTGTAGCCGGAAGCTGGCAACACAAGTCTTTGAAGCGATACAGGTAAAGAAGGAATGAAAATGTTATGAAACATTGAACAAATGTGAATAAGGTGTATAACAAATGATACTAGAATACCTTGAGTGACTTTCTATCTATCAGTTAGCATGTTATATTTGTATATGCACAATTTTAAACATCAGTACATTCTTAAAAGGTGCATATAGGGTTTTAGTATGAAAGTTCATCTCTATTGGTAATTCATAAGATATCCATTTTAAACTTTTGATCACAATACAAATATTTACCTCAACATTTTTGGCTGTCATCACAACGCTGACCAAGGCTGTAGATGACAGCCAAAAATGTTGGAGGTAAATATTTGTATTGTGATCAAAAGTTTAAAATGGATATCTCATTTAGGGTTTAGTTTGTTTGATTGCTTGTTGTTGTTTTTGTTTGCTTCTCTGTAAATCATTTTGAATACTTGCAGTAACTCTTGTAGATCTGGATGATCCTAATTTTCATAATAACAGTTTGATCCAATTTGCCCATAAATGATCACCCTCAGGTTGACAAAAAAAGGAACTATAATATGGTACCTAGCTATATTCAAATTCACCTGAAAAAGATAACATACTTTTTTTTTTATATAGAATGGAATTCATACTGCCAAATGTTTAAGGAAGATCTGAAATTTTGTTTCAAAGCATTCTATTGCCTATTCAATGCTATCATTTGGTAATGATTCAACAATCTTAAAAAGATCTTTGATCAATTAGGTGGGATCAGGAAGCTACAAGTCCTTGCAAATTGTTGCGAATGGAGGTGCTTATATTCTCATCTGAAATTATTCCCTTACCATCACAATGTAGGTCGCTGGGATCTAGTTACATTATCAAAATCCACAAACCCTACTTGGAACTCTACTGGTTCTCTCATGCCTTGTGCCTTGTTGTAATTGTATTATTCTAGAAAGCCTTGAGTTATTTTGCTGTAGTGAAAAGGATGAATGTTCAAATTCTGAATAAATCATCATTGAACTGTAGGACTAGGAAGCTACAAGTCCTTGCAAACTGAAATGGAGGTGCTTATATTCTCATCTAGAATTATTCCCTCACCATCACAATGTGGGTCGCTACCTAATATGGCAGGGTTAATGAGCTCGGGATGATTAAATCACCCAGCTTTTTAACTTGATTACTCTTGGCTGAAAATTTAATAAATTTCTGCTTATTACCCACTTGGGAGTTTATTGGGGACGAAGAAGAAGCACAGGAATAATCTTGAAAGTACTATTAAAGAGCAGCAGTGGTTTCCGTGTATGGTACTTCGATACACAATGTCACCTTTATTACGTGGATGTGTAATATTGGTAGTATGGTCTCCTTTTTATTACCGTGGAGGTAATTTAATCATAATTTCTCACACATTGAATATGGTGCAAAAAAAGGAGTGGGTGCTTTTAAAATGAAATTTGCTGGTTTCTTACCTTAAAAGATATGTTGTCTTGTAAACCTTGACTTTTTTCTTATATTAAAGGGCATCAAGCGTGGGGATGCTACACAGCGGGTCGCCATTTTGAACTAGGCTAGTTTGCGCGCACCACATGACACTGAGTTAACGTGCATTACGCACCGTTCGCAACGTGTACGCAAGATGGCGCCGCGCATCTGATTTGACGAATCTGAACTACCTTTAAGTCAAGTAGATTTTAAGAAATGAGCCTTTACCTTGGGTTATTATCAAATGTTACTCAAATGGTGCTTCTAATCATATAATTAAGAGTTTGAGATAGTTAATCAAGACCACTGTTGAAATATCTGATATAAACTGTTATTTGTAACAACAAAATTAAAATAAAAAAATAAGATCTTTGATTTGTCTTAAATAAATTAATACAATTTCTAGTGTTTAATTATTTTGTGTATAGTGAATGTCAATGAATTTCAAATAATGCCTGAGAAAAATGTCCCGTTTGTTTTTGTTATGCAGAATGTCTCCAAGTGGAGCAACCGTGAGATGCAGAGGGCAGTCCAGGAAGCAGAGAAGAATGCCAATTTTTTATCCAGGATTGTTGGGGAGATGTGCTTCCGGACAGACACTCCATGCTGGTCTATGGGACAGGGAGACGCATATGATAATGATAAGGTAAATAGCAGCAACAGCAACAATAAAGGGATCTAGTAACAAATTCACAAATCTTACTTAAAATTATAGTGGTTCTCTCATACCTTGTTGTATTTGTATTACCAATAGAAGCATGGAACATGTTTTGGATTTTCTAATTTTCCTTTCGTTAAGAAGATATTTACAATTGAAGTGTTCAAATTTTCACACATTACTTAGTGGACATATCAGATCTCAAAAATACACATTGTATCAACCATTTATCACTTTTTGCATGTGTCAACAAAGTTACTAGATCCCTTTAAGTGCTTGCCCTTGGCATTGTCATTTGGGGTGGCCTGTATGCCCACCTATTCATGAGTTTCAAGAGGCCAAATGGTTCTTAGGTGGTGAAATTGTTGCTTTAATTCCAATATCAACGCCATTATCATGATCTTCATACTAACATTTCAGAAGAAAGATTACATACATGTACCTTTTCTTCCTGAATGTGGCAAATCAACATTGTATTGTAACATCTTAATATAATATATATTTATCTTTGTTAGATTGACTTCAAGCTGAAGCAGTCATTTCTTGATGGGGCCGATGTGTTTGTTGATACGAGTATTCAAGAAGGCTTGACGACCATTGGTCACTTTGAGATGCAGCTCAGATCAGCCCTGCAGGATCGTAACATCAAGGGGGTAAGTCATCCAGTTAACTTCACTTTCAAAATATTAATGATTTCTTTGTTAAACACCAAATGGAGTGTTTTGAATCTTTACAAAATTACAATGCCCTTTGCTTTACACACAATTGGGAAACTGCCTTTTTGTGTGTGGGACATGTGACACCACAACAGTAGTCACGACGTGTGCATATTTGGTATCAAAAGATATGGGCCGCGTTGCAGAAAGAGATGCAATCGATTGTAAGTTACAATTAATTGTAAGTCAGATCATGTATCCTAAAGGCGCAAATCTGATTGGTTGATATGCGCAAATGTTCTGACTTACAATTGATTGTAACTTACAAAGGGGTGTATCTCTTTCTGCAACGGGGGCCCTGGTGTAAGAATGATGTGTTTCAAAGTAATCAGAGAAATCATGGAGGGGACGGGACCTAATGAGAGCCCATGCCCCCCCTCCAGTCTTTTGGGGTTTAAATAAGTCAAGTTGTGTAATTGAATAGCTGCATAAATACAATATATCATGGAAATATTGACAAACCAATTTTTAAACCATGAGCAATCCAAAGAGAATGTGGCTTGCACACTCGTTACTCATGTATTTTTTTAATAACTTTTGTAATTCAATGCTTTATTACTTTGATATTGTTTTTTGTTTTCTGATGATACAAATACAATTTAGCGTTCTTGTCATTACTGTTGCTGCTCTAGTGGAGGTATTCTTTTGTTGTTGTAATTGTTGTTGTAAATTTTAATGTTGATGTTGTGATTCGTTCTTCTCAAGATGTGAGGAATGATAACTTTGATGTGTTTTGTTGTCATAAGGCTCTGAGTATTAGCTACCAGTAAAACAGTGTAAAATGCCTGCTGTGCAGTCATGGTTTATTGACTTGTTATCAAAACAATTTGTTTCATTTTTTACAGCTAATGAGAACAAAAATGAAACCTTGTGATTTGATAGTGAAAATTACATAAAATCCCATTTAAATTAAGCTGTACAAAAGTATCCCTTTAAGCCTCATTGAGTGCAGGGGTTGGGGCATCCATGGCAGGTGAATGCATTACCAGTCGACCCGACCCGTCAATCTATTGGTGATCACTACAAATTGATCTGTCATCCAAGGGCGCGCGCCACCCCAGCGCTAATGGCCAGCCGGTCTGCTAGCTAGCTTGCTGCCTCGCCATAAAGATCATCCCCCCAAAACCAATACTAGCCCCCCCCCCCCATAAATAAAAACGAAATCAGGGTTTAGCAAGGATTTGCAGTGCACCAAGTTTATATTTTGTGTAGGATAAAAATAAAATTTAAAAATGCTTCCTCAAAAATTTACAAAAGAGGTTTTTAAATAGCTGCTGAGTATCTCTCTGTCTAATCACTATTTCAACAAAACATCACATGCAAAATATTTTATTTTAAATGGTTGAAACCAATGAGCCTTTAGAGAGCACCCTCTTGAGTTTTAACGGCTCTTTTAGAATGATAACAGGCTTTTTACTTGTCATTTGTAATTTATCATTCCTTTCGAGCATGGTGGAGTTTATAACTATTAGTTTGTAACGTAATTGTGCAGGTTGTGGTTACTAAAATTCAGTTTGACCAAAACTGTACTCTCTTAATACCAAAACTCAACTATCCCTTTAAATGGTCACATATACCCCTTCCCTATGTGATCCCTCTCATCCTTCTCCTTTTGATATAAAACAAGAGCAAACAACCTAGTTATTTGCCTGTTAGAGCAGATGAATTATTGCCTTTGTTCATAACAATGCTTTATATAAATCTGAACAATTTCATGAATCATGATATACATGTGTTATATGCAGGATATTTTACATTGTAAACATGCATACAAAAAATATGTGAAATAGGGCGCCAAATGATATTAAGGCTTGTTCAAAAAATCAATTGAAAGTGTGTGAAACATTCCAATAAATTTGTGTCGCAACTTTGCAAGTGAAAGCATTCACATTGTTAGAGTTGGATGAGCACATCATGCAGGATATCTGCCAGGGGGTGAATGACCGAATGACAGAATATATGAGATGGAATTAAACAAGACCATCCCTCGCAATCACAGACTAACTCATTTGCCTGCTGTCTGTCATCCGTTAGACCGTTACCCCACTTTTATGCAACACCCTTTCAACTTGTGGCCTCCAAGTACTTTTGATAGATCTACCAATATCTATTTCTTTGTGTAAGATGTCTTAACAATGAACATTGAGTTACTTATTCCTCCTAAATTCAAATTTTTGCATTATCAATAATCCAATTTATGAGGGAGATATAAATCTTGCTAGTATTATAACTTTGTCCTTGTGGCTTAAATGCCCCCCAAAAATGTTCTCTATCAAGTTTTGTTTTTGAAAGACATCCACATATTTTAGTTTTGTGACATTTCCCTCCAAACTTTTGCCCAGTCAATTTACTAGTTTGTTGTGTGCTACATTACAATCTGATTGGGTGACCCAAATTTTCAATCAATATTCAATAGTAATTTTGTTATTTCAAACAAGGGAATCTAACCAGAAGCAAACAAAAAATGAGCAAAGAAAATGGGGTTTGTTTGAAGAGATGTCTGATATTTCAATAACACCTTTGTAATTCCTGCCCCAAAACTTGTTCTCTAGAGTTAATCAATATCAATATGCCTGTATGAGATGTTTAAACATTTTGGCAACATCTCTGTTATTTGACCTCAAACTTGTTGCCCTCTCAATAATTTGTTAGTACAAGATGTCTTTTTATTTTGGATGTTCCCTCATCTTGCGTGCTAGACTTGATTGGGTGTGGGAATCGACACCGGCCCCAAACAGAAGCGAAGCTGTCCATAATTGCCGGGGATAGATGGCGTTGGTCAATCATTTAAATTCCCATTTTGCATTTAAGAGCAATTTTCAACTGTCCATCAACACTTCTGAATGTGAAGATGAGGTGGGGAATACGGTGATACAGATAGAGGAAAAGAAAGATGAGAATTAAAGGGATAGTTGAGTATTGGTCAAACTTAACTTTAGTAACCAAAACCTGCACCATTACGGTACAAAATAATAGTTATAACTTCACCATGCTCAAAAAGTATACACAATTACAAACAACTAAGTAAAACCCCTGTTATCATTCAAAAAGAGCCGTTACAACTCAAGAGGGCGCTCTCTAAAAAAATAATTGGTTTTAGCCATTTTTCATACAAAATTGTGCATTTAATGTTTTGTTTAAATAATGATTCAATAGAGATATCATCAACAACTTTTTAAAAACCTATTCAGATTTGTTTCAAAGTAGTCTTTAAGCATTTTTACAAAATTTTCTAAAAAGTCAAAATATCCCCTGGTGAAGAATTTTTGAATAAAAATATGTTTATGGATATTACAGCCGTTTCTGAACCGATTTTGTTCAAATAAAGTTTATTCTGTCATTAAAATTGTATGTTCTTTCAAATTTGACAGTCAGTTTTTCATTATCTGTGCGCCCCTATACCAACACTCAACTATCCCTTTAAAAGATACAGCAAGAGAGATAGGAAGAGAAATGAGAAGATAATGTTGGTTCTTCTTGAAACAAATGTAAAACAACGCACTTTCCCTGCCAATATAGAATAGATGCCAGTGACCTTGGGTGATAGTGCGTTCACATTAATATTATTTGAATAGACTAGAGGGTGGCATTAGAATGTAACAAACTTTTCAAATTTGTCTGCATTCTCTCTGGAAAGAGGAATTATACCAGCAGAAAGTCAATGTTTCTATTATCTTCCCTTTCTAAACAAATTTGGCATATTAACGATATAATATTTATATTTGTGTCTTAAATACATTCCTAACATGGAATCATATTGCAATATAATGGCGACATTGAAATTCAAAATGGTAACCCACAATTTTATGAAAACCATGTTGCAGTACTGTTTCATTTACTTTAGGGACTTAGTAACATTGTCCAAATCCTCAAAATACAATTGAAATTCTAGCGGTTCTCTCATACCTTGTGTTTGTATTAACAAAAAAAGCATGGGACAGGTTTTGGTTTTTCAAATTTCTCTTTCGTTAAAAAGATATTTATGATTGAAGTGTTCAGATGTTAAACTATCCACTGGATCGTCGAAACTGTGTACAAAGTTAGTGCAATGAGTTAGTGAACATCACTTTGCATTTTTGCTCATTACTCGGCCATATAACGTCCATTTAACTTGAAATTTTCACACAATACCCAGTGTACATATCAGATAACAATACATTGAATCAACCATTCATCACTTTTTGCACATGTCAACAAAGTTACTAGATCCCTTTAAAGATTGTCATCCGCAGGGATGTAGAGGGCACTTCTCTAAATGATAGTGATACACTGTGGTTCGAACATTCATAACTAAGACTCGTTTGTGTATACTACATAGCACTGATCCAGTGCGCAAGGCGTTCACAAGATGGCAAAGGACGTCTGATTTACAAATCCGAACCACGTTTAAACGTTGTTCTTGAAAATGTGGAAACGTTCCCTTCCACACTGATGTCCAGACATGATACTAATGAGAACCTTGCTCCAAATTGTAAACTTCCAGGCATCACAATATAACTGGGGTCTTTATGTAAAAACAATACTCATGATCGAGTCTGGCACTAAGTTTCTAAATTCTTGATTCTGATTGGTCTGAAGAGAACTTATGCCAGCTTTGACCATGTGTAACTGCTATTGTGCAACTGGCACTGAGTGTTATCCACCCGAGCATCACTTGGACTGGGGTCCTATAGCTCTTGTAGCACAAAGCATGCACTTTACACCAAACTTTGCATAACCATGCAAATACTTGATGCTGATTGGTCTGATACTAACTCATGTTTCTTCTGATCAAGTGTTATGTATTTTGAGTAACCGGCACACCAGGTGTTATTCACCCAAGGTCCACTGGGCACACGCAACCCAGGGGGGTGTTTCACAAAGATGCTAAGTTGAACTTAACTCTAAGTTCGCTTAACTAGTATGGAAAGCCATTTGTTGCCTTGGAATAAAAACATATCGAAAAGCAAGAATGCAGGTATTTTAGATGTTCATAAATTTAACATCAAGAACATGAAATCTCCTTGATAATAGAAAAATATTAACGATTTGAAACAACATTTTATGTCTTTTAAAAGGACTTTTACGATTTGTGTTCAAAGAAACTAACGGCTTTCCATACTTTTTAAAGTCCAACTTCAGAGTTAAATTCAACTTAGGATCTTTGTGAAACACCCCCCTGGTGGTTGCACTATGGAACCGTGCGAGGGTAATGGGGCGAGTGAAATAGAGCTCATTCAAAGCGAGAAACGTAACGCGCCAAATATGTTTTTACCATTGCATGCGACCTTGTAGGTGGCACTGTCACTTAGCATCCAGATCGCTCTGAGTATTGCTTTAACTCTTCTGCTCAATGGGTATATTTTATGTATGGTACTTCAGTGGTTGTTTTGTTGTTTGTGGCAGTGAGAGGGGTGAGATGGGGAGAAAGTGAAAATGAAAGTATAAGTACAAGTCATCCCCAACTGGGTTTAAAGGTGATCTGTCATAATTGTACTTTACTTAAATATTTATAAATAAAGTAAAGTATTATTAAAGTACAATTGTGACATCTTGCCTTTAATGTGCATTGTGCAATATATACCAGCACACTCTTTTGTTATAGCATAGTAAATGTTTTAAACACCTTGTCTTTTGTTTTGAGATTTTGAGAGTGGGTTAGACTTGGCTGATTACCTTCTTAGCAATCGCTAGGTCACACATTTCTGGCTTGCCTGACATTGTTTAGAACTAGTTCCCCATGAAAATGAATAGCTTCGATGTCACCCTTTGGTACTCATTTTCAATTTGTTTTTGTGTGCCTACAATATTCAATTTATCTTCTTCAAATCTACTTTTCAAAGAAATTGCTACTCGCTACGTTTGCAGATTCACATGTGTTTTTTTTATACATAGATCTGTCCTGATAACTTGGTTGATTCATATATTGGGATTCATATATTTTTTTTGTTTTACATTTTACATTTACTTGCCTTTAAAAGTCAAGTTTCATAATTTGATTTCTGAATGACTGCACATGGAATTGGGTCTTTGGGTCTTCGGCCATGTCCATTTCTAGAGGATTCCGAACTAGAAACTAGACTATTGATGCATGAAATGTATCGCTGGCTTCTCATCATTTGTCATTCATGACATGGGATTTGATGATGTTTTAAAATGCATGATGTATTTAAGTTTCAAGCATTTGCACCATTCACACTTTTGTTGTGTACTTTGTGTATGTTTGTTCAACCTAATACTGCATTAATGTATGCACATGGTGCTATACAACTTGTTTTATTTGCACAAATAGTTAAATATTTTGAAATTTGCTTGGAATTATTTGGGATCATTGATGTAAATAAACATTTTTGTGAGAGAAAGGTCATTTTGAAATAAGTTACTATTTACTTAGAAATATTAAAAACAGTAATTTTTAAAGAGAAAACAAATTCCATACTTATTACTATATCCCACCAGTGATAGGAATCTCTTTCCTTGACACTTTCATATCCCTAGCCCCCCCCCCCCCCCCCCCCCCTCCCCCCACACAATTTTTTGTTTAAATAAAATAAATAAATAAAAGAGAAATGTGGGGGAAGGATTGTCTTAGACTGTCACATATCTGAGACGTAATTCTCTTGAGGGTAGGATTTCCCATGGGACCGTACACAGGAAAAAGCTGGGTAATCAAAAGAACAGGAGTACTCAAACTTGATTCCTGGCCTGAACTGACAATGCTGCTATCAGCACGTTGGCACGGTTACAGTGTAGCTGCTGATAACAGATTGTACGTGATTGAGCTCAAAACTGGCTTTCTATCTCGCACTCTGTCAATCTCTGGTCTTTGATGTTCCACACTTTCTTTTTATGTTTCACATGACCACTTTTTGTTCCACTTTTTATTTTCTATCTGTCTCTCTTCCCTTCTCTTCTCTTCTATTCTCTTCTCAGATTCTCTTCACTTCTCTTCTATTCCCTTCCCTTCTCTTCTCTTCTCTTCTCTTCTCTTCTCTTCTTCTCTCTACTGAACTCTTCTAAAGAACTCTCCTCTTCTCTTCTTCTGTTCCTTCGAGATCTTCTCTTCTCTTCTCTTCTTCTCTCTACTGAACTCTTCTAAAGAACTCTTCTCTTCTTTCTTCTGTTCCTTCGAGATCTTCTCTTCTCTTCTCTTCTCTTCTCTTCTCTTCTCTTCTCTTCTCTTCTCTTCTCTTCTCTTCTCTTCTCTTCTCTTCTTCGCTCTACTGAACTCTTCTAAAGAACACTTCTCTTCTTTCTTCTGTTCCTTATCTTTTCTTCTCTTCTCTTCTCTTCTTCTCTCTACTGAACTCTTCTAAAGAACACTTCTCTTCTTTCTTCTGTTCCTTATCTTCTCTTTTCTTTATTTTGTCTTGTTTTGTTTTCTTTGCTCTACTTTTCTGTTCTATTCTCACTTTTATATTCTTTCTGTGTCTCTAAACTTTTCATCTTTCTCTTCTCTTGTCTCTCTTTTCTCTTCTTGTCTCTCTTTTCTCTTCTTGTCTCTACTGTCTTGTCTAACCTTTTTCTCTTCTTTTCTCTTCTTTTCTCTTCTCTTCTCTCCTCTACTCTGCTCATCTCTTATCTCCAGTTCTTTCTTTTTGTCATTGCCATAATTTGCTATTGCCTATTACAAAGCTAACAACATAATCAATTGTCGATTGTTGGAATTTTAAAAATCTATCGGTTGATGCATGCATTCTTTTTGACATGTCCAATGATGAGCTAATTTGATTCAATTTCATTGGTGGAAAGTTATCCATTAGGGTCACAAAAGTTCAATTCCTCAAGGAAACTCTATGTCAATCAATGAGTGCAGATTGATGGATCAATTGATTTTTTTCTATTCTTTTTTTTGGTTTGATCCAAGCTTTATGCTTGTTGAAATCAATACCAGCTCAATTATATCTTCTGCATTCATTTTGACACATCAAAAGATGCACAGCTTCTAATGATTCAATTCGATTGATGGGAAAGTTGCCCATTAGGGTCATGAGAAAGGGTTTATCTTCACATTTTACTCCACCTCAAGTTATGAAAAGGGTAGAACAGTGCGCTCAAAGCAAGAAATATACATTTGCTACAGAAGCATTTGCCCAATTGGTTTCTAGTTTGCCTAGGCTACATTACTCAGTACTTCAAACGCTCGTAATGCTCATGATTTGCAAGTGAGATGAAAGTTTGTTCGCCTGCCTGTGATTTCTATTTTATACTTTTCCCGGGCAAAGTGGGATCAAAATAGCTTTAACTTACATTACTTGTAAAAATAAAGAATAAGATTAAGAGGTACAACACTATTATATCTCTCCAGACAGGCAGGAACAGAATACAATAATGAAGTTTCCCCAAGTTAGGTCTGTTTCACACACATAGAAGACACAGAAAACAGACAAATTGCAAGAATAAAAGACAAATAAACGGACAGAGTTTGCCTCCAGACAAATAATTTGCGCAGGAAGGGGAGAGAATGATGAAGTTTGGGCTTCATGCAGTGTGTTTGCATCATGCGACTCATCGCACCTGCTAACTAGTCTATCCATCCAATTGTCCATCTGTCGGTCTGTTCGTCCAGTCGTCTGGTAGAAGTTAGATAGAAAGGTTACAGTGGCCCAATTTTTAGTACTCGCCCCCCGTCTCATGACAATAGCTGACAAAATTTGAAAGGAAATAAAAAGAGGAACTGGGTATTAGGCCTGACTAGACTTTGCTTCAATGCTTTCTCAACAATTTTTTATGAACTTAACTTTGACAAATTTGATTGTTTGATACTTGATATGATTTGACATGATATTGGCAATAAACAATACTGTTCCACAAGTTAAAAAATAATTGTAGTGCCCCCCCCCCCCCCCCCTGGGCTTTTTTCTCATCAATGGGAACTTTGTTTTAACATCGTCTAAATACATACTTCAGGAGAATATTAGAGTACATGAATTAACTCAGGGCTCGACACTAGCACTTGCCCGCTTTCCCTGAGCAAGTAAAAATTTACACGTATATCACTTTGTCAGGCAAGTAAATGTCATAAATTGTCTAGTTTGCTTGCCCGATCAGGCAACTACATAATTGTTCAACTACTAGAGAACAATGTATGTGTAAATTTGAGCTAGAAGTAAGATGGCAAGTACATTTTATACTGGGGCAAGTAAAATTCACAAATTTATGATTTTACTTGTAAGCCCGAATGGGCCAGTACAGAATATAAAGTTATTGTGTGGTATTGAGAGGGTTAATGCTTGCAGAAAACTTCCACTGGGCTGTGGCCTCATGTTTATGGGTGGGACTTTTTTACCTTCTTGAATCTTTTTGAGCATTTTAAGTACATGATGATACCCTTGTGTGGTTTTGAGAGGGTTAATGGTTGCTGAAAAACTTGTACTGGGCTGAGGCCTCAGTGGGTGTGACGTTATTACCCAGCTGTATGTGTGGTTGTACGTGTGGGCAGGGCTTTCACCTGTCCTATCAATGACATCTAGCCGGGAATGGGGAACCTGTACAGTTGTTTGAGAGGTACATGTATGTCAGTGTGCAGGGGGAACCCTGTGAGAAGGGCTGGACTCTAGAGCCAGATCAAATGTGATCTAAATGATTGAAACCTAAAACGAAATGTAATTACCGAGTGGAAACGGTAAAGGAATTAGAGAAACGATTGATCAGATAGCTAAAAAGATAGATTGTAGAAAGATATATGATCCACAATCCTCCACACTAACTTTGGTTCTACTTGCCCATTCGGGGTCACTTTACGATCAGTTAGCATAAAGTTATAGAAAATGGAAAAGGTCGCTCTATGCGAGTAGACGGAGCCTACTTTTTGACAGCTCTTGCTCGGGGTTGGTTGTATCGTATTATTTCTGTACCAAATGATTTATAAGAAAACCTCATATTCTCAGCATTCTGAAAGAAAGATAGATTGCAGACTTCAAAATTGGACACAAATTCTAAAACAAACATTGATGAGTATTTAATTTTAAGTTAGTAAGTACTCTGTACTCTTACCATGATCATCAGACTCATTGCCCCAATTGATGTAAATCCAAAATTAATATTTATTTATTAACTTTTTCAAGTATCTTATGGCAGAACATGATCTTCTCACAGTATTATCCTCGATCATGCTATTGGGTGCTAGAAATCCATGTTGATTTTCAGAGAAAGCTAATTACAGGATTCACACCCCGGTCAAGAGTAAACAGAGTAATTTGATTAGGCGAAGTGGGTGTGTATTTTGATAAGGATTACTCTAGTACATGGATGCAGTGAGTGGTTTGGCCATGTTGGTTGTGACATGTCTTATCATTGGGGACAGATGGCCATGTAAAACTCTGGAGTCATCCAGCGACACCTGTGTGTGCATCCCTGCCATTAGAATTTTGTACCAAGTTTGGCGTGTGCCCAAAGTTTCATACATTTTTGTAGCTCTCTGTCATTATTTTAAACTCAAATTGTGTTCACATGTAGCGGGGTTCATGTAGTGAGAATGGATTAACTCAACTTGTGTTCACATGTAGCGGGGTTCATGTAGTGAGAATGGATTAACTCAACTTGTGTTCACATGTAGCGGGGTTCATGTAGTGAGAATGGATTAACTCAACTTGTGTTCACATGTAGCGGGGTTCATGTAGTGAGAATGGATTAACTCAACTTGTGTTCACATGTAGCGGGGTTCATGTAGTGAGAATGGATTAACTCAACTTGTGTTCACATGTAGCGGGGTTCATGTAGTGAGAATGGATAGAATCCCTCACTGAATTCTGTAGTCATCCAGCAACACCTGTGTGTGCATCCCTGCCATTAGAATTTGGTACTAAGTTTGGCATGTGCCCAGAGTTTCACTGACTTAACATCACTTTAGAACCCTCTTCCTAACATGTTTTTGGAAACTTGGAACCCCCTTTCTATCGTTTTATGCTCAACGTGTGTTCACACGTAGCACTTGCATTTCAGGAAGGATCCATTAAGTGAGGACACACAGTTAGATGGTCCTCCCGTATGGTGCAGTCATCCAGCCACCTGCGCTAGCAAGCATCCCTGCCATTAGAATTCTATACCAAGTTTGGCATGTGCCCACAGCTTTACATACCTTCTGAACTTGTGTCTTGTGTTTAAAGGGATCTAGTAACTTTGTTGACATATATATGTGCAAAAAGTGATGAGTGGTTGATTCAAAGTATATTGTTGTTATCTGATATGTCCACTGGGTATGGTGTGAAAATTTCAAATTAAATGGACTTTATATGGCCGAGTAATGAGCAAAAATGCAGTGACATTCACTAACTCATTGCACTCACTTTGTACACGGTTCTGACGATCCATTGGATAATTTGACACCTGAACACTTCAATCGTAAATATCTTTTTAACGACAGGGAAATTTGAAAAACCAAAACCTGTCCCATGCTTTTTTTTGTTAATAAGAATACAACAAGGTATGAGGGAACTGCTAGAATTCCCTTTAAAGGGACTTAGGAACATTGTCCAAATCCTCAAAATCCAATTGAAATTCTAGCGGTTCCCTCATACCGTATTAACAAAAAAAGCATGGGACAGGTGTCACAGGTTTTGGTTTTTCTATTTCCTTTTCGTTAAAAAGATATTTACGATTGAAGTGTTCAGATGTTAAATTATCCACTGGACCATCAAAACTGTGTACAAAGTGAGTGCAATGAGTTAGTGAATATCACTTTGCATTTTTGCTCATTACTCAGCCATATAACGTCCATTTAACTTGAAATTTTCACACAACACCCAGTGGACATAATTAGATAACAATATACATTGTATCAACCACTCATTACTTTTTGCACATGTCAACAAAGTTACTAGATCCCTTTAATACATAGCATGGGTCGCAAATGTTCTGCCCATTGATGAGAGGACCTTAAGTTGCAAAACTCTGCAGGCATCATGCAGACACCTGTGCTAGCTTGTATCCCTACCATTTAGGATTCCAAACTAAGTTTGGCATGTGCCTAAGATGTTACCTAACTGAACCCTTGTTATCTGTCATTGGCTGCTGTCAAACTTTTGACTTTGTCCACAAATATCCGCTCTCTTTTCACTATAAAACAAAAATCTTCTTCTAGGACAAAATGTGGCCATCGCAGCATTCTGCAGCTTTCCAATCCCACATGTGGGCACATCCCTACCATTAGGCAAGCCTCCACACTAACTTTATTTTCGACTTGCCCGTTTAGGCAAGTGAAATCATCATTTTTAAAATTTTACTTGCCCGAACAGGAAATTTACTTGCCCGAGAAAACAATGTGAAAATGAAGACAAATGAATTGTGCTAGTTAGCTCTTCTTCTTGGCAAATTTCTCTCTTTTTTTATCTAGAGATGAGATGAGATACGAATAAGAAATTATATTTTTCTCTCGTAGTTGAACAAAAAAGTTAGTTGCACGATTGGGCAACCAAACTAGACCATTTATGAATTTTACTTGCCGACATCACTTTTTAATTGTCCCGGGCTATAGGGCAAGTGCTAGTGTCGAGCCCTGCATTAGGATTTCATACTTAGAAGTTTAGCATGTGCCTCAGATAGTACCTGATCACTCTGTGTCATGGGATGCCGAACTCTTGTTATCTTTGGATGCTGAACGTTTGACCACAAATTCACTTTCCATTTTCACTCTAGAGATATATTTTATTCTAGGATATATCTAGCCATCACAAAACTTGCAATCATCTAGTCCAAGCTTTGCACACATCCATGCCATTAGAATCTAATACCACCAAGTATGGGATGTGCCATATATGTTTTTTGAAGAAACTAAATATTTATTTTTCTGTCATTATTCAACCTTTGTTTTATCTAATCAAACGTCCACACTTGCTGCTCTCAACGTAGGTTTTTGTAAATGGGTACTTGGATTGAATTTATATTCCTTGAAATGCTTGATGCGCCTGCAAGGCAGCTCGGCTACAGCCTGGGTAATAATATAGTATAATATACTGTATATTGCGCATCAGAATAGAATTGATGATACAATATTATATTTTATCATCAATTCTATTCTGATGCCCATTTCTGTTCTATTATTATTATTATCATTATTAACTGCTGCAGAGGAGAAAAATTATGATCATCTGATAACAATTCCTTCACACCTGTCAAGTACTAGAAGGTGATTTGGCATCTAGTACTTGTTTTGTTTATAATTATTTTGTGCCCACACATGACCCAGTTTACACGGACCTTCCAGATCGAGTCATTGCTTTTGTTACACCTGTGCTTATATCCCCACCATTTAAATCTCATACAAAGTTTGGCATGTGCCTAATAAGTGTTACACACTTTGATCCCTCTTTTCTGTAACTTTTCTATCCATCTTTATGTCAGGACTTACAGAAGAGTATATACAGAACTTATTATACTTACTAATTCTTACCAATTATGTTAATATTCTTGTTTACAGCCATCTTCATTTTTAAAAATAATATTTTCAGATGCTTTAGACGCAATCAATTCCATTTTGTTTATGATCAAAATAATGTATAATGCTAGGGACCATTGAAGTGAACATAAATTATTCTGTGTCAGATTGTGTTAAATAACTAATTAAACAGAATAATTATACTGGCATGGCACATGTTTTAATATCAATTTTATTTTAATCCCATATTGGATACATGCTGTAAGTTTTTAAAACCAAACCTATATTTATTGAAAAATTATTTAAATTGTGTTAAACCCAAAATTATAATATTATGGTGAATTTGCCACCAAGGTGTTTCTTAATGAGTTTACATGGTATGTGTTCTCCACCAAGTGAAGTGACAAGCCCCCGTAAAGTAACCAAGACAGGACCAATTAACATCCCGCTTTGCAACGAGATCCTATTAATTAGGTCCTCGCTAATGAACTTGATTAAATTTGTTAACCTGTGGTGTCTTGCGGATACCTTACGCGGTGTGGTGGGTCATTATAGACCAGCAGGCTATCAATTAGGACCCTTTCCTTTTTCCATATTCCCTGCATTAGTTTGATAAAGGCGTTATGCTGTTCTCATTACCGTGCCCCTGCTCTTGTCATCATATCGATGCCGAGCGCGGAACAAAAAAAGGGGGTAATATTTTTGTAGGCATCGTGTCATCTCGAGCGCCTGCACTTCAAAGTACTAGAGTAGGGATGGGGGAGAAAGTTCATGCTACCGCTAAATTAATTTGGGCGCTAATTACGAGCTCTCGGGAAGATCCCGTCATATTATACATAGTTTGTATGTGAATTAAATTATTATGAATAATGCCAGCCAGCTATCTCATTAATACGCTGGAAACTCTGGAAATAGCTTCGAAGCCTTGGCACTAATAGTGTGACTACATTATGTTACTGTTGTCCCATTTTTAATTTCATTTTGAAATTTGAGGATGCATAATTTGTGTAACATACAGTGTATATTGTATTGCTGAAATTTGTATTTTCTTTGTAGTTTGTACCACTAAAATTGTTTTAGCGGTGATATGATCAAGATAGCAATTCAAATGAATTACCGGTATAGTCCCATTACAATTGAAGAATAAGTAGATAGAAAGAAAGTATAATCCTAACAATGAAAAATGCCTCCTAAAGTTTAAGTACCAAATCTTAAATTTCACTAGATCTCAAAAAGTAGTTAAAGAAATTACCTCATTGGCACAGTCAGGACAGGTCAAATCAAAGCTTCTTAAATTTTAGTGGCCAGAAACCTGAATTTAGTGGTCCCAAACAAAGACTAAAAAGTCTGTCTTATTTGGTTGCCCATTCAGGCAACGGGGCAAGTAAAATTAAGTATACATGTATTAATTTGGGTAGCCCACGCAAATTTTTGTTTGGCCCTGGGCCAATAAGCCAGTGCTAATTCTGCGCCCTGTGTAGAATGATGTATTCATGAATCCAGATTGAACTCCTTGCCTCTGCATCGTAATTCTGTTTTAATAATTTAGACTGAAAGGGCAAGATTTTGTCTTTTATTATTCCCAGAGAGACTAGCAAAGAAAACCAAAACACCAATAAATGTGTCGTTCTATTTTTCACATCCCATATTTTGTCATAATTATTCTATTTTTGCAGAAAGTTTCCACCCTACTACCAACTAGGGCACATTTTGCTTTTCAACTGTCTTCTGAGTGACACTTGCCTTAGTGAAAAAGTAATGTTGTAATTGTAATAAAGCATGGGTACTAAGCAAAATAAATTGAAATTTGCATTGCGATTAGAAGATAGATCTATATAGATTTTTAAATCACATTTCCCCCCATTTTTCCCCCGCTAGTATCGACCCTTCTAGAAAGTATTGTGACTCATCTTGTTCAGGTGTAGTGGTCGTAATTCAGCTAGATCTAGCCCGAGTCTGGGCATTCTCAAATCACTCTGTTCTATCCCTTGTGATTACCATCATTACCTTTACTCCTAATCAGTGGGAAAAAATACACGGGGGCTCAGGACGAATTCGCCCCCAAAATGTCTAACCCTGAAAATCATAAAAGAGCCCCCATAAATGTGCATAGATTTCACTGCAGAACAAAATTTAGAATGTTATTTTTATGCAGGCAAGCTTGAAAAGGAGCCCCCCCCCCCCCCCCAAAAAAAAAAAAAAAAATGAATATTAATTTCTTTCCCTTCTTCTGATTCTGTCGTCTGTTGAATTCCTTCAATTTGGCTCGAGACCCCAAATGTTGTCTAGTTTATGATAACTCTCTTAAAGAGTCTCTTTTATCTCTTGTGATCACCATCATTACCTTCACTTCTGATTCTGTTGAATTGAATTCCCTCGACTCGGCTCAATACCTCGATACCTCATGATCCTTCCAAATAGAATGTATATATTGTCTATTTTATTATCACTCTTGTCAATCTCTTGTAATTACCTTCTCATTTCATTCTGTTGAATTCCATTCTTTGCTACCGTATATATATATCTTTATGATTTGTATCTCCCCTGGGCCCTGACTCCACTCAAGACCCCATGACTTGTACATCAATTGTCTATTTCATGATCAATCCAAGTATTGTCTTTGTTCAAGCAGTTCAATGAAACCAAAATGATTGTGTGTCATATTTTACCGAAAATGTACTAATTGACACGCATTGATTTTATTTATTACTTCATAAAACTTTTTTTTCTTCTTCTGTTTCCATGATTCATTTTTAATGAAATTGCGGAACATTTGAAAAATGTGTTTATGTATTGGTAATCCTGCACTTAGTATTATAATTTGATAATTGATGAAAATGTACAAATGTGTCATTGCAGTCCTGAGTAAAAGAGGCTCATACTTTATTATTTATGTGTAAATCAGACAGGATCCAAGATATATTACGTTATTTCCATTTGTTTGTTTTGGGGGTATGTTTATTTGTTATTCATATACTGTAGGAAAGTATGACAAAACCCATTGAAATGGTTCTATCCATCTGCACATTTAACCAAGATCCTGCTAGTGCAAAACTGATGAGGCCTACACTACATGATATCTTGCACCATACTTGTTTGATATACATATACTCTTTATGTTTATTTATTAATTTATTGATTAATTAAGTAACTTTATTATTCATTTACTAACTGTAGGAACTAAAGAAGCCCATCGAACTGGTTCTGTCCATCTGCACATCAGCCAAGATCCTACTTCACAAGACCCAAGAGGCCCAGTTGGAGCTGACCAGTACGGTTGACCAACCCTCAGACCAGCCCAGACCAGAGGCATTCTATGGGCAGTCCTACGCACGCAGCCTGGGGCTCTCTGGTGAAGTTCATGATCTGAGGAGTCATGTGACGGACATCTATAAGTGTCTTCTGGATGGATGGAAAGGTTAGTTTAAATCAATGTTGTGGGTGGGTACTATTTTGATATCATGAAGATTATTTGAAAATAAACATTTAATGAAATCAAAATTAGAACATTCTACCAAATGTGAGCTTTTCAGTCACCAAAATGTAATTCTTGCCAAATTTCACTTGCCTAAATAGGCAACCAAATATAATAGAAATGTAATTTTAAGCTCCTTTGTTTTTGGACATTCAATCTGGTTATGGGCAGCATCCAACTTGATCATTCTTGATGTTCTTCACCGACATAGCCACTTCCACTTTGGATAAAAGCTTACAACCATAACAATAGGCAAAAACAAACCCATTTTTCCTTCAGACTTATTGACTTCTATGTACAACAGAAATCACTGCTAGGTCGTGTTTAAAAGGGGGACTCTATACGTGTACATACAGTACCACCATGCTGGTGTTATTAATAGTAACATAGAACATACAAGGGACTTGGGAGATATGTGATATGATGTGTTTGTCAAGTGTTGTCCTGACATATCAACAGCTAGAGCTGGTTTTGTCATCTCAACACCTACTCAACTGTCAGAATGCCAGGCCATGTCAGCGCTCTGGACCTACAAAAATGTGCATGTCAAAGCTATCCATCACCATTGCCATTCTCCCCCTTCCAGCCATTCCTTCTCATCAACACCCTCCTCCCCTCCACTCTTCCGCTACCCCTTCCTCTGATTGGTGGTTAGATGGATGGATGGATGGATGGATGGATGGATGGATGGATAGATGGATGGATGGATGGATGGATGGATGGATGGATGGATGGATGGATGGATGGATGGATGGATGGATGGATGGATGGATGGATGGATGGATGGATGGATGGATGGATGGATGGATAAATGGATGGATGGATGGATGGATGGATGGATGGATTGATTGATTGATTGATTGATTGATTGATTGATTGATTGATTGATTGATTGATTGATTGATTGATTGATTGATTGATTGATTGGATGGATGGATGGATGGATGGATGGATGGATGGATGGATGGATGGATGGATGGATGGATGGATGGATGGATGGATGGATGGATGGATGGATGGATGGATAGATAGATAGATAGATAGATAGATAGATAGATAGATAGATAGATAGATAGATAGATAGATAGATAGATAGATAGATAGATAGATAGATAGATCGATCGTCATAGATAGATCGATCGTCATTGATAGATCGTCATTCTCCCCCATTCCTTCTAATCAACACCCTCCTCCCTTCCACTCTCTCACTGCACCCCCTCCTCCCCCACATACTATCCATCCTTACTGTAACCCAACCATGCAGGCCCCTCCCCAATCCAAATAGAAATTACAGAGCTACCAAGTCTCCCTGATTTTGCAGGAGACTCCCTGAAAATAGACCAAGATGAATGCATTAGCTTGTATGCATTTGATATATTATCCTGATTTCTGATGATCATGAAATTTCCTTAAATCTTCCCAATGTTGAGTTTCAATTTTTGTAGCTCTGAACTTATCACCTAATCCAAACTTTTTTAGTGGCTTTGTCGGGCAAGTAAAATCGTTGCCTCTAAATGTTGGTGTCCCAAACAAATATTTTTTGACCAGAAAATTGCATTTCAGCAAGCAAACTGTCTACTTTCATATCTCACTTCCTTTATAACTGGTTATGGAAGAATTTTTGCTGGCTTGAAGTCAAATTTAATGGCCCTAGGGAGTGTTGCATTTAAAAGAGTTGCCATTGATCGCAAATCTTCATGCAACACCCCCCTGGACCAGTTGGCAGGTGTAAGTGTCGATCCCTGACTATTCACAGAATCCCCCCCTTTCTCCTATCATTCTCTCTTGTCTTTCTTCCACATCTTTCCCCCTTTCTTTTCTCTCCCTTAACTTACTCTCTGACTTTTGCCATCCCCCTCCCCCACTCTTTCTAATCTTGTCCATTCCCATTAGCATCACAATCATCACCCAACCAACATTGCACATTCCATCCTAATGAACCTCGACTCCATTCCCGCTTTACTCCTTTCACACTCATCTCATGTTTCTCCCGTTTCACTATCCATTACTTCCTCCCCGTTGTTCTCCTTCTAATTTCCCCTTCCTTCCAGTAAAAAAATACACTGGGTCTCATGGCAATTTATCCCCCAAAATACCTAAAAGAGCCCTCGAAAATTATAAAAGAACCCCATAACATATTTGCATAGAGTTCAATGTAAAACAGATTTTAGAGTGTTATTTTCATCCAGATGAGCTTGAAAAATTGCCCCAGAAAAATAAATGTTTACTTTTTCCCTGCTTCCTTCATTGCAATTAACCAACAACAATAATGAAACGGGACCCCTTCCTCCTTCCCACATGCCTCCTCCTTTCCTCGTACCATCGCAACCATCAACAGAGCAATTCCCAATTCCCCTCTCACCCTGACATCCAATACCTAGAATGTGTTGCTGCCAGTATGTCGGGTGCCGGTTCCAACCCCCATATCCCGTTGCCATTTCCCATTACCCAGCCTATAGTATACTTTCATCCACTGTCCTTTAAAAATACTGTTGAATACCCAACACCAAACCACAATATCTTACTCAATATCCCGCTATCCACTGACATCCATGAATTAGATGGTGTAGCTGCCACTTCCCACTCCCATCTCCTGTCCCCCACCCCCCCCCCCCCCCCCCCCCCCCAATCACCCCTGACTCTTCCTCTCTGATCATCATCACACCCATCACCACAGCAATGCACAACACCAGTGCACTGCATCTAGCATGCATTGTCTCTAAGCGCCCAGTACCCCAAACTCGCCAACATCCAAAGTTTGTCAGATCCCACCCCCCATTTCCCCTTTCTCCAGCCTACCTCTTCCCACTGTCCTTTTAAACAATACCCAACACCAGACCACATCCAAAAAACTTTGAATGGTGTAGCTGCCAGTATGTCGGATGCCAGTTCCCACCCAGTCAATCACTGTCTGGACTTGAATGTGAAACTTGAGATTTGACTGGCGTATCATTACAATCCTCATCCCCCTGGATCAATGCATCTGTCAATCCGAACCTACTAGATACCAAAACTTGAACCTACTAGTGTATCCTTGTCTTCTCTAGTCTGTCTTCCTAGCCCCTTTACTTCATGTTCTTTTTACAGTCATCCAAATTTATCTTTGAACAGTCAGCCAATGTAATATATGTTTATTTTACCCTAACAGTTCTAATCCTCACTAATCTGCTCTGTGAAATGTGTTGTCATTGATCAATGAAGATGAGAATGAAGATGATACATGTATGTATTGTCATGGGCAGATAATATTGTCAGCATGTTTACAGGTTAATACATCATTTATCAGATCTTTAGACTATTCAATCAAGGACTAGTTACTTGAAGTGAATCTGGAGCCCCTGACCAACACAAAATGTTGCACATCTGATAATCATAGTAATCATATAAAATAATTGTCCATTTCCTTGTTTCTTCCAGGATCTGAGTTTGACATTGTGAGACTTCGTGCCCCGACAGATGCCCTCCTGATGGTGGTCAACCATCTCCCGCAGGCAGCATCCACCCTGGAGCTTCTAGGTAACCATGGGAACTCCTCCACCTTCTCAGACATCTCCACCAACTCTTCCGCCGATGCTCCTTGCCGGCCGTCCGATCTTGTTCGACTGGCCAGCCGACAGTTGGTCATCCACTTGAGGGCGCTTCATGACTATGTGCGCACCACAGTGAGGAAGTCGTGCTTACCGACAGACTCCGCTGCTGGAACGAGACGAAACAAGCATGTTAGGTTCGCAGAGCACCTTAACAAGAAGGCCTTCATCTACAAGTATAACACATCATCAGATACAGACACAAGTTAGGATAGTGATGGATATGCGATCTGAAGATTTTGGTCAAGATCTGTTGTAACTCTATGATGGTTTCATCACACAAACAAGTACTGCTCGACTCAGCGACTGGTACTAGTCTCAGTAAGCATATAAAGCCCTCTGCAGACAGAGCCGACTCGACCCGATTCGACTGGTTTTCATTCAGATCAGCTCAGTTTTCAGTGCCTCGCGACACACATTTTGCCAGTCGAGAGACAGTCGGATACCAGTTAGGGCCGATTCAACACGATGAAACGGATCCGACCGACCGGGCCCAACTCTAGCCTGATTGAAACTAGTCGGATCGGGTCGAGTCGGCTCTGTCTGCGCCGGGCTTTAGACGAGCAGAACACCAAGAAAAGGGTTCTTCATCTACAAGTATAATACATCCTCAGATACAGAGTTACAGACACAAGTTAGGATACGGATGGATAAGCGATAGATGGTATCTATGGATTTTTGAGCATGATTTTTTTGTAACTCTGTAATCTCATCACACGACCAAGTAATGTTGAACGATGGACTGAGCGGCTGAAACGAAGCGCAGCAAGCGTGTGAGATTTTAAGAATACCTAGACAGAAAGGCTTTCATCCACAAGTATATCACATCCTCAGATACAGACACAAGCTAAGACTAGGGATGAATTAGGGATAGACAATATCTAAGGTTTTGGTTCATGATAATGAGTTATAATTCTACACCATGCTGACAGCATTGTGTAGTACAGTGTCTTTGCAGAAACGGTATGCAGCAACTATCTGGAATTTTCAGAGCACCTAAAAATATTAATTATTTTATTTTATTTAGTTAAAGAGAAGTGAACAAATATTTATGTTTTGTCTCGTTTATATTATATATAGATTCTAATTTGCACAAGAATTTAAAAAGGTTTCTGAGAATATGCACCTAAGAGCTTTGTAGCTCATCGGTTTTGAGTTCACTTTGATTCCCCGTGAAGCCCAATATTCTCCTCTCAATATTGTTCGAAAAACTACCATGAAACTTTTGTTTTCAGGTAAAGAATATAGCACTGGCAATTGACTTAAATTCATTAGCTCTGCAGGAACAATATAAGGGAACAAACACATTAATTCTTTAGGACTAAGGCGGCTTGATGTTGGGAATGAATTGTGGTGAAGACAATGTCAATGTAATTGAAGAAGCATACTGAAGTATTTATTGAATATATCAGACTTTCTCCTGAAAGTATTGTTTGATTATGTTTATGGTGCATGTATAGAACATTCAGTAGATCTATACAAATGTTTGGTGTGTATATATTGTCTGTATATATTTGTATAAAGTATAATATATCCATAATAGATCAATAAGGGACAAATTATGATAGAACAACATATTGATTTTACACAACTGCCATCCCTTTCTGCTCACATCATGACTTATAGATAAATCTTGTTGGGTTTTAGCAGGAATGGAGAGATTAGAACCAAACAGTTTCACATTGTCACCAGACATATTTAGAATTAGAAGTGGGTTTAAAAAGGTAAAGATTATGATTTATGTACCTACAATAATATGAAATTCAATTTATATCTATATACATGAGCATTTTAATGCTATCAACCTACATGTATGCCTAATTTGATACATGGGTACAGCAGCACATGTACAATGTAGGAGTTCACACAATTAAACCTACTGTACTACCAATATACTTCCACTTCAGGTTATATAAACAATTACTTATACTATGGTTAGACAAAGCATATTGATAGTGGATTTGTTGATAGCTTCATACCTGTATCTGTGAATATGAATATGTTGAAACTTGAAAGTGCACATAAAATGTATCAAGTAGAGACTACAAAATTTTAACATAGTGATGTATTGCTGATGTTAATGTTTGTCTTGCTTGTTTATAGTGTATAGTAACCTTTAATAATATCATGTTTTGAAAAATGAATTGTAAATAATATTTGGGTAAACTTTGTATGAAATTGTAGATATATTATTGATTGTGCTTGTATATATCTCAAATCAACCAACGGCATTGTAATTTGTAAATACTACTTGTGAATCTTGATTGTCAAATCATTTTAAAAGCCTTGAATAACTACTTTGATATTGGAACTGCATTGACAAATAACACTTTTTTGGGAAAAGGTTTAATTTTTATGTATTCAGGATGTTAGTGATTATAGTATGTTATGTTCAGAAGATATATGGGAATTTGACTTTTTTAATCACAAATTACAAGAAAAGACAATAAACAGAATAGCACGGGGAAAGCTAGAATGAAAAATCAGTCTTTGTTTGGATGGTTGTTCCACTTGGTACTGTGTGTGGCTCAACTCACTGCCTCCACAACAATGTCACAACACAAGGGCATTATCATGTCTTTATATCTATTTAAATGGTTTATAGTATGTGTAGATATTGAACATTGGTGATAAAATAGAAACACAATTTCAATGAAAAAAAACCAATAAACCGATCAATGTAATTAAAAACTGAGCAATATAGACGACAAATTATAAAATGTGCACAGTATTTTGAAAAGAGTTTAGAAGTCTCTTTGAGAGGGTACCTCCTGCATATGAAGGGGTGATTAAAATCAAACAATATGCCGTGGATGACGCGCTGTACAATGTGCCGGGTATTTTGACAAGAGTTTGGTAGTCACTTTGACATACATGTAGTACC
>JBAMJV010005014.1:0-70000 GCA_037951105.1 Echinarachnius parma
CAAGACAATAAACCAATCAAGTTGACATGAGACAGTGCAAGGAGAAATGAAAAGAATAAATAAACAATAACATGAGATATATACATTATAAACTTTTGAACTGCAGTATCATCTTTGTGTGCAGATATCATTTTACTATCTACCTCTATTGGCACCAATAGTATCATTACTTTCAAAATCACCATCTATAGAACAAATTTGTTATCATTTCCATTATCCATCATCACTATCATCATCATCACCATCATCGACGACAACAACATCATCGTCATCTTCATCGTCATCATCATCATCAACTCCATCACCACCACCACCCCCCATTATCACCACCACCACTACCATCACCATCGACAACATCATCATCACCGTGGTAACTCACCTCCTCCTGCTGTTGCCTCCTCATGTTCTCTAGGTCCATCTGTGATTTGGTCAGGGAGTCTTCCAGTTTCTTCATCATGTCGGACTGGCGCTGGATCTGAACAACATCAAAATCAAAACATTAACAAAATTAACCCACTTTCTACAGGAACTTCATGCAGTGTGTGTACACTCTAGATGGACATTGTAATATCTAAAGCAGTTTCTTCAGACTGGCGCTGGATCTGAACAGCATCAAAGATGAAACATCACTTAACCCACTGCTATATGGGAACTTAATGTATTTAGTCTCAACTCTAAGGACACTGCAATGTCAGAACAGGCGAAAGTTTGCATTTATCTGCACAGATAACTGCAACCTCTGCCTCCCATGTCAATTGATCACATACCCCCCCCCCCTCCCCCCCTCCCCCCCCCCCCCCCCCCCCCCTGCAATCGCAAATTTTAAAGGGCAGAGCTTAGCAAGTCATGGAAGGATTTGAAACTGGTGAAAATATTTACTATTTTTTGTTATCATATTTTCCTTTTCAATTCAAACTCACGACTGGAATGTTGACTGAAAAGGATCTTTAAATTTAATATTGAAGAAATGTATTTGGTTTGCAAGTGATTATTTTTATACTTTAGTATTGACATTTTGAACAAAAACAATTTCTACCTTTTGAGTTCACTTTTATACCAACATTTCAGAGAAAATATTGTTTTTCAGCTTGGACTTTTTAAGGAAAACTCACTTCAGAAGACTTGCTCTGATGCTTGGACTTGACCTTAACATTCTCTGTACTCAACCTCTGGAGGGCGCCGTCTCGTTCCGACAGCTAAGATTCAAACAAAAATAATACAAACATCGCATTACAGGTCTGAGATAACTTATCTTTAATTAGAATTTTATATAATTCCACACATTAGGGTGATGAAGGCAAAGTAAATAGACTTATGTATACTTGTTTGTATACTGCGTAATTTACAACATTTGGACATAAGTCAGTGTATAGGCTTCAATATGAGATTTACAGCTCTGCATCTGTTTTTCTGTTATGGATTCATGGCTCTTTTGATTAGTGAAATTCACAAGTTTCTTGATAGAAAACAAGGAAAAGGGAACTAGAATAGACCTTCCACTCAGATAATATTAAGTTTGTGCAAGTTCGTTGACTATAAATATAATTGTTCATCAACTTTACCTTTGCTAAGAGGTCCCTGTGCTGTTGATGCATTGTCTCTGTGTCACCTTTCAGATCAGATATCATGTCATCCTTCAGCTTCATCTAATAAAACATAGAAATGTGAAAATATGAAATATGTATAAGGAAAAAATAGACATGTAAAAACATCATATCAGGCACTACAGTCAAACCTGTGTATAGTGACCACCGAAGGGAAACAAGAAAACTGGCCACTTTAGACAGGTGACTTCATGAGACAGGTTCCATAACATAGATTTTCTCTGCAGGGGATCACTTTTTTTGGCTGCTATAGACAGGTGGCTGCTAAGACAGGTTTGACTGTATATTATTATCAAAACAAAGCATGTTTATCTTAAACCCCTATGAGAGTATTTGAATTATGTTCAACATGCATTCTCCTCAGGGTTAACCCAGCCCAGGCATTTTCACTTCATTGGGGGGGGGGGGGGAGGGGGGGAGGGGGGAGGGGGGGAGGGGGGAGGGGGGGAGGGGGGAGGGGGGGAGGGGGGAGGGGGGAGGGGGGGAGGGGGGAGGGGGGATACAAAATGAATATAGTTTAAATCTTGTCCACAATGATTCTGTTAAAACCTATGGCATGTACTTTATAATATGTGATTAGATATAGCAAAACCCTGCACTTGTCGGTAAAAATCAAAATTTAGATTTTCAAGCCATGAGAAAGGCTTCATCAGGCCTTCAAAAACATCAGACATTATTTGGCAAAGATATGATTGTTTAATTTTTACAAACATAAGACTTTTACACACATTATGTCAACTTAAAATGCCCATTTCTTCAAAACATGAATTAACGACAAGTGCAAGGTTTTGCTATATCCAGTCACGCATATGTATGGAAAAACAGAAAGTAATGGTATACAACAAACTTATGGGCTTTTAAAAAATACCTCAAGGTATGACTATTGGCTGAACTTTTCAAATCTTACAAAAATAACGAGGAAAAGGTAGACCAACTTACCGTTTGGATAAGGGATTCCTCCTTGTTCTGGAGGGACTGGTATTCACAGTTGATTTCATGCAGAGTGCTTTCAAGTCTCTCAACCTGAGAAAAAAATATACAATAAAAATTATAAAAATTGACAAGCAATGTGCCTAACAGAAATATGACTTAAATTGCAGTCTTCATTAAGAACATAACTCCAGTGTCATTGTATTTCTGCCGAGGTTCAACATCGACTTTATCTTCATCATTACCATCACTACCACCACCACAACCATTATCACTACAACCATCATCACCATCATCATCGTCATCGTCATTGTCATCATCATCATCATCATCATCGTCGTCATCGTCACCATCACATCACCATCATCGCCATAGTGATTATATTAACAACATACCTCTTCCCTGACTGTAGAATGCATGGACTTGGCATCCTGCAGTTCTCTCTCCAGACTCTCTAGGGTAGCTTCTTTGCTCTTCAGTTCTGATGAGGTGCTATGCAACCTGTGCCTCATCTGCTCCAACGATAATTCCTGCACGTTTGGTAACAATTTGGATCAAACATGGTCATTCCTATGCATAATATCCAAAGAGCTCTTTGCAATAGAGTCACCTTTACACTTTGTTTGCAAATTTGTTGTCCTCACTCGTGAGTTGTTCTGGGCCCTGTTGTAACTGTCCAATTATTGTAACTACAATGGTAACTGCTATAATGCTCCATGCTGATTGGCTGTTATCACAGTAGTTACAATAATTGGGCCCTTAAAACAGCTGAAAAGTTTTCTGAAACAGGGCTATATGAGGTGCTCGTGTTTTACCTGCTCTGGGGCTAATACTTGCATGATTGGTTACAATTTAGATCACACAACATCAACTCAGTGGTATAAATTAACATCGCACACACAATACATGAAGCCATTCCTTACAAAATGCAACAAACAGCAATTTTGACAGTTTGAAATTTAGGCTGCCATTGTTTAATATTATTAAACAATGCCGTTAAAATGATACTTCAAATCATTCTGCAGCCACTTCATACTCATACTCTAGAAGGGGAAATTGTTTGAAGGGAATCTATTGATTTTACAGTAAAAAATAAAGTTACAGTGACACTTCTTGTTGTTACCTGAGTTGAGAGCCTTTCCTCTGTCTTGTGCAGCTGTTCATGCAGTGCAGACTGCTCTGACTTCAACTTATGCAGCTCTTCATCTTTCTTGCCCACCTTGTAAGAGAAGAATAAAAGGAATAAATTGCAAATTATAATTATATTACGGAAAAGAAATTAAACAAAAGTCAGAACATTTCATATCACATGCACCTGCCCGCTGGCCCGGGGCCAGTGAAATTGTTCATCGGGCCAGTGAAATTGTTCATCGGGCCAGCAAAAATGTATAAAAGTCAAATTTTGGTGGCCCGATCGGGCAAGTAGATTTTCAACCGGACATTTGACAAAATTAGAAAAATCTTGTTTTCTTCCATGTCACGTTTCATCTACATGTATAATCTCAAGTTTGATCAGGAAAGAGTGATATTTTGAATAACAAAAAGTTTGCTCATGAAATAAAATTTGGGGGCCAGTAATTTTCTTTTCGGGCCACCAAAAAAGAGGAAGAAATTATTTCACTGGCCCGACCGGGCCACTGACAAAAAAGGTGAGTGTGGAGCCCTGCATATCATTTGCAATCTCAATATGAAATATAACAGCCATTGTAAACCACACATTAAAACTTGAATAGGTACAAAAACAATCAAATGTTAATAATTTCAATGATTCAATCATCATCATTACCTCATTTGACAGGACATCTAGTTCGCTCTGTGTTGTGATGTGCATGGCTTGGATGCGGGCAGCCAGTCTCCCATTCTCCTCCACTGCATCCTTGTACTGTTGCCTGCTAGTCTTGACATCAGACTCCATCTGTGCTAACGAAGCATCTCTTCTTGAGAGCTGCAGAAAATACAGAGAATAACGATAAGAATATAATGAAACCATTTACAATGCACCATGTTCAAATAGTACTAACATTACCCTGATCTCAGCCAAGCTGCCATAAGGCATAATATTATTTCAAGAAATCAATTCAAAGTACTCATTTATAAACCAGGGTTTGACAGCAGCAAAAATGTTGGCACATCACTCTAACCGGAGCCACACTCACCAATCAGTGGTATCCCGAGTTCGACACAATGTATGCCCATCGCATTAATTATTGCTGCTCACTACCCACGTGTATAAATGAAGACCCGTTAGAATGGGAACGTGGTTACTTGGCACTGTGTGTGCCAGAAAAATGACTAGATTAAATACTATCTAGGAAGTGGGAAATGATCACGTCATGTGCAGGATTTATTGCAATGTGTATCCTTTGATCGGAGTGATAATAGAATTAAAAGCTGTATGCTACTCATGTGAATAGCGCTATATCAAATAACTTTTATTATTACAAAAGTACTAGCGCGTCTGCACATATGATGGAACTTCTAGTAATTAATTCTCCTACATCCTAACCTCATCCTGAGACCTGCATTTCTCCTCCTTGGCCAACAACATCAGTACTTCCAGCTTCTGCAATGCCGTCTCTTTCTTGGCAGCTATATCTCACATATTTGTTCACGAAAAGAGCAATTAAGCAGTCAAAATCTTTCACTCTAAAATATTGTCCTGCACAAAAATATAGGTTGTGTAATGTGTCTGCATGTATGGTGGAGTTTCTATTTATATATGATATGGATATTCATATTTCTTTGTTCTAACCTCTTCCTGAGACCGGCGTTTCTCCTCATTGGCCGTCAACAGCAGTACCTCCAGTCTCTGCATGGCCGTCTCTTTCTTGGTAACAGTCTCGGAACCCTCCTTGTGCTGCCTTTGCAGTCTCTCTATGGTCTCTTCTCTGTTCAGAACCTGACAAACAAACCAAGAAAGTCTTTAACTATTTAAACTTTTAAAACAAACTTTTTAAATTGTTGGCATTCGAAAGTTCTGTTTGTTGTCATTGTCGTTGTTATTGTCATTGTCATGATAATTATTATTATTATTACCTCCACCAACGAAGTTGGAGGAGGTTATTTTTTAGGTCCCGTTTGTTTGTTTGTTTGTTTGTTTGTTTGTTTGTTCGTCACCAGTCTCCTGTGCACAATTTCACAGATATCTCAATGAATTTTTTCGTAGAAGCTTTGTGTTCATCTAGAATAGAACCCATTAGATTTTCAAGGTCAAAAGTCAAAGGGCAAGGTCAAGGTCACGCAAACATCAAAATTTGAGTGTTGGCGGAGGTACGCACTCCCCGAGTGCACTGCATCTAGTTATAATTACTATTATTATTATGTTTATTACCCCTACCTGGGACTGGCTTTGTGAGAGCCTTTCCTGCAGTGTGTTCAACTCTGATTTCAGACCCTGTAACCTCTGTTGGTTATCCCTCAGGTCTGCCTGACTGCGCATTGATTCACTTCGCTCGGATTCTCTTTCTGCGTTCAGCTTTTCCAACTAAAGAGGGGAAGACATGAAAACAATAAATATAACATATAACATGCACACATCTGTCTAAAGATGCTCATGGCACACATTTTCTGGGGGGTGTTTCACAAAGATCCTAATTTGAACTTAACTCTTAAGTTGGACCTAACAACTATGGAGAGCCGTTGGTTTCTTTGTAAAATTGTTGATACAGTTCTTTTGAAAAGGCATAAAGTTTGATAAAATCAGTTGTATTTGTTATTATCAAGGAGCCTTGAAATAATTGATATATTTTGTTGTTGAAAGTCTGAATTATTGTATTCTTTTGCTTTTGAATATGCTTTATTCCAAGGTTACAAAAAGGCTGTCCATAATTGTGAGGTCCAACTTAGAGTTAAGTTCAACTTAGTATCTTTGTGAAACATCCTCCTGGTCCATTGGGCAAAGTTCAAATTTGCACTGTAATAGTTTGCCATAATAATCCCTGGGGGTGTATTTTGAAAACAATTTTTAAGTTAGAATTTATTGTATCCAATATTCAACTGTACTTAAGGAATAGCGATTTGCTAAAATATATTTTAGTGACGTAGATATGACGTAGATACAATCAATTTTAACTTAAAATCGTTTTCAGAATACACCCCTAGGTGTGCAACTATGGATCATTTTTTAAATCGATATATAGTCACAATGGTCTTGGTATTTTAAAGCCAAATAACAGTATTGGAAAACGCACCCCACACAACAAATTTAAAGTACCCCTTTTTTATCTTCCACTTATCTGTTACTGTAAAGATTTGGACAAAACTGCTCTGAAATTTGCAAAATAGGAACATAGATAGTGAAACACATTTTCTGGAAAGACCCGACGTGAAGTTGTGTGATATAGGATTCAAAAGAACTTAATAGTACTTTGGAGTTAATGGTACGAAAGGTACCCACAGAAGTTGCATTTCAAATAAGATTTATCAAATATGAACAACTGACAAAGAATAAATCACAAAATATACAAAATAAGTATCAATCAAAGCAATGTTGGTACAAAAGGTTTGTGAAGTCGAAAGCCATTATATAATGTAGAATATCATGCAAAGCATTAGCATGGTAAACTCTGCTATATGCTGAGGTAATTTTTGCGTGCAAAAGATGTTAGATGAAGAAAAAAAAGCTGAGAGATAATAAGAACAAACTGCTGGAAATTGGATTACATTTATTCATGAGCAATATTTTGTATAAAAATGAAACTGCAAAAAGCAAAACTCTGTAGCTGAAGCAAATACATGCACAAATGTTATATAAAAAAGGGATGGTGAGAGAAACAAAAGTTTATTCATAAGCATGTATTGTTTAACATGAAACTGTGAATAGCAGAATGCTGAAGCTGAAGTATATACAGTGTATATGCACATATATATATGTTATTTTTTTTAAGGGGGAAACACAACAGAACAAATCACTATAAACTTGAATACATCTCTTCATCAGCATTATTATTTAACATGAAACTGCAAATGGCAGAACTCCAGAGCTGAAGCAAATACATGCACTGATGTTATCTGAAGAAAAGGGAAAACAAAATAGCTATTTGGATTACAGTAGTCTCTGCTTAATGGGGTAACATTTAAAGAGGTACTCCTGTTAAAGGGATAGGAGTTTGACCAAAAATTTCTAACGTTTCTTTACGGACATTTTCTTCACTTAATCGGATAAATGTGTTAAAAGGGGAAAAGATACCTTGCAAAGGCCTACCCAATTAAGCCGAAGACTACTGTACTTTTTTTTTACAAGCAATTCATTTTAAAGCATGAAATTACATAAATGGCAAACAAACTAAGAAGAGCGGAATAGCATTGGAGCCGTGCCGATTATCTCACCGTTTCTTGAAGGGAGGATTTGTGCCCCTCCAGGTGCGAGATTTGCTCGTTACCTCGCTTCACCTTTTGACGATTCTCACTCAACTGGAGCAGGAAGGATGTAATCAACAACATTTTTCCTTACATAATCATTCATTCATTTTGTTGTGCTATTCTTCTTTCATATATACATATCTATTTTTAATCTCAGTGGAAATAAATGAAAAGGATAGAGGTGGATCCATATAAAGGAAGAACATCTTATTATAAAAGTTTAAATTTTGCAAATACATTTTTCTAGGTTCATGTTGACATTTCCACAATATCTGTCTGATTTGAATGAACAATTTTTTAAATTGTGAAGTTTAAACTAAATTACTATTTAACTGATGTTTGGTATATCCTGAAACTAACCTTATTAGGGCAGTTTCTCAAATTTTGACATTTTTTATTCAATAACAATTTAGGGCTTTTATTTGACAAATCGAAGATGAAATCCCACAAGAAAACAAGATAAGAAAACAGACCCACAAGTTAGACCACCACATCATGTTTTTATATTCAAGAAAACAAATGAACAAATCATTTTTCCTACCAGTGACTTTAATCGCTCCACCTCCTCCCTCAGCTGTGTCATGACCTCCCCCCTGTGCTGCATTTGGATCATGCTGTCCCTGTGTTTGACCTCCAGGTCCGACATGTCGCTCTTCAGTTTCAGGATAGCATCGTGTCGCTCAGCAACCTAAAATACCATTCAAATATCAAGCAACAGAATAAATTTCACTTTCAAATAATTGATCTAGATAAATAATTTGAACACTTGCAGGCACAAATGTACTGGCTGTCCTGCATCGAGTCATGCTGTCCTCAGGAAAGTTTCAGGAAAGCATCATGTCTCTTGGCAACCTGTCATCGTCAGGCAATACAATAGACTCAATATTAGCATGAAAAATGTACCAGAACACTTGAAAAACAATTGGATCATGCTACTTGGTAGCAGAGTGATAAAGTCATTTACTTCTGTTTATCCAGTACAAATTATCGTACCATTTATCTCCTTTTGATCATGGAAACAATACTTTAGTAAAATACTGAATACTTTTTAAATTAAAAATATCTATATCTACAGCCACATTCTGCAACTTACCTCGGCTGACAAAGCATCTTTAGCGTCCTTTGACACTAATTTTGTATTGTCCAGCACCAACTTGATTTTCTCTGTCTCCGTACTCAGGTCACTGTACTTCTGTCTGGTCAGTTGTAGCTCACTCTCTAGATCCCTGAGGGTCATTCCTAGTTGCGAGATCTCCTGGCGACTTGATGTCAGGTCAGTGTTGAGGAGCTCTATCTTGCTCTCTCGCCCTTTCACCTACAAGAAATTGTTAGAGAGATGTAAGCCAATGGTTCATTGAGACTGTTATCACAGCCACAAAAAAAAGCCAACTTGAGTTTCTCTATCTCCGTACTCAGGTCACTGTACTTCTGTCTGGTCAGTTGTAGCTCACTCTCTAGATCCCTCAGGGTCATCCTTAGCTGGGAGATTTCCTGTCGACTCGATGTCAGGTCCGTGTTGAGGAGCTCTATCTGGCTCTCTCGCTGTTTAACCTACAAGAAATTGTCACCAAGTCAAATTACAAGCCAATTATTCTATAAGATAGTTCTCAAAGCCATGAAACAATGATGTGTAAGACAACTTTGTAAAGGTCTCAGTCCCAGCATCATTGGTCATATTGGTCATCCCTAGCTGTGAGATCTCCTGACTGGGGACTCGATGTCAAGTCAGTGTTGAGGAGTTTTATCTTGCTGACAAGAAATTGTCACCAAGTCATATGAATAAAAGCCAACGATTCAATAAGATATTTCTCAAAGCCATGAAACAATGATGTGTAAGACAACTTTGTAAAGGTCTCAGTCCCAGCATCATAGGTCGTATTGGTCATTCTAAGCTGAGAGATCTCCGGGCGGCTTGATGTCAGGTCAGTGTTGAGGAGCTCTATCCTGCTTTCTTGATCAAGAAATTTGTCACAAAGTCTTGAGCAAATAATGCATTGAGACTGTTTTTAGAGCCATACAAAAAATTACAATACTGATGTGTCTTGATTTTAAAGACAACTTTGTTAAGGTCTTATTCCCAGCATCCTATGTCCTGATGGTCATTCCTAGCTGAGAAATTTCCTGGCGGCTTGATGTCAGGTCAGGGTTTAGAAGCTATCTTGCTATTTTGTTGTTTTAACTTCAGGAAATTTGTCAAAACATCACAAATTAGTATTGAAATTGATAGAGCCATGAAATAATGAAATGTTTTGTATTAACTTTTGCACTATAGACATTGAACACATCATCATCATCATCACCATCACCATCAATTCCTCTTCATCATTATCATTATTCATTGTGCACTATATATTACCAGAGCTGCCAAGTCTCCCTGATTTTGCAGGAGACACCCTGAAAATAGACCTGGGCCCCGTTGCAGAAAGAGATACAATCAATTGTAAGTTACAATTAATCGTAAGTCAGATCACATGTTCTAGATGCGCAAATCTGATTGGTTGAAACGCGCTAATTTTCTGACTTACAATCAATCCTAACTGACAATCGATTCTATCTCTTTCTGCAACGGGGCCCAAGACATCAAATTTCATTCCATCAGCCAATCTCCCAGATTATTGACAAATTATTGCCATTTAGGTTGTATGCATTTTATAGATCTATCTCCCTGATTTCTGATGATATTTCCCTAAATCTTCCCGATTGTTGGATTTCAATGTTGGTATCTCTGTATTACATTTAGAATCAAAGGGTTAATCTCACCTCTTCGGTCTTGAGCTGAAGCTGATCTTCCAGTCTCCTCATCTTTCTCTCCTGTCTCTCAGTCTAATAGGAATAAGTTACAATGGATGCTTAGAATCTCTGGTACAATATCTCAACATCATACAAACCTTTATATACAATAATCTAACCATTGTTTATCAGAATACACTTTCACTAGCTGTGGAAAGATAGGATTCTTGTTTCTCTTGTAGTAGTTCCCTCGAGTACTGTAATGAATGCTCTTCTGTGTTTATTACAAATCAAATGATATACCAGTAAAAGAATGTCTTTATTAGGTGCAAAATTGTGACGTGTGATTGGGAATATGATGATGAATCGTAATACTATGTGAATCCATGGTTGGGACTATGAAAGGTCTGGATTCTATTACATTGAGAGTATGGTTGATGAAGTTAGGAATGTTGCCATTGGTGAAATTAATATCTCAATGCTATGATGACCATGTTCTCATTAAAATACATACAACATATGACATAAACACACAAATGGATCAATACTTGGAATTTTTAGATTACCTAAAACACCCATACATATGATGTTAAACATTTTTTTTTTAATGAATAGGGCTTATGGTAAACCTAGAAGCTGTTCATCTTGTGGAACCAAAATAGGTAAATTAAGCAAACAAGAAAAAAATATCTTAAAACATTCTATTCCTCCCAATTAAAAATAGTATGGTATTATCAATTGAAACACCTTCTTCTTCTCTTTTTTTAACATACATCTCATGATTTAACTTGAATCTTTATTTTTAGAAACTAATAAACTTTTCTGAGGCAAAGATTTAAAAAAAAACATTGACATAATGCCACAATTGCAAAAAAAAGGCCAACATTTAAACATCAAATCATTTTCTTCACAGTTGATTTAACACATTTCACATCGTCAACATAATTAAGTTTGCATGCGACTGACTTTCAATGGAACTTTCTTGACTATCGAAAGAGCTAGATGCTGTGCTGTGCTGAGCTAAATCATGCAAGTGGAAATAACGATCTGAGAAAACACATTTAATGAATCATGCACTAAACTTTATTTGTAATCTATTGTAAAAATATTGGATCTCTTGACAGCTCTACTAAAAGATAAAAACCTGTTTTTATATGAAGGTAAGAAAACGCCCCTTTTTATCAAACAATTTTAAAAGAATACATTATAATAAAAATCATATCCTTCATTAATCTGATTGTATTTGGGGCCTTATATTTTATTCATATATGGTGCTAGATTGATTAATAACAATCATTTTACCTGGATTTTATCTTTACTATTTTCCATTATTCATTGCATCCTCTTTGCCATAGAAAATCAATCTCATATAATATTTGTTTGAAAATAGAACAATGGGAGAACAAAATAACATCTTATCAAGATTAAATAAGATTCTTTTCCCTAGAAAACTGATCTCATAGAATATTTGTACCAAAATAGAAAAAAGGGGAGGGAAAAATAAAACATGTTATCAAGATTTTAAAAGATTCAGGGAAAACAGACAGCAGTTATTTGTTCAATAATCTTTCATTATTCATTAGCAGTTTTTCAAGACAAATAGATTCAGGGAAAACAAATAGTTCTTTTTTCAATTATGTTTGATAATTAATTAATTAGCAGTTTTTAAAGAAAAGGGTTAGTTTTTTATTAATTTGCTTCATACCTCTTCCACCGAGTTTTCATATCTTTCCTGCAACTTCAACACATCTGAGCGCAGTTTCTGTATTGTGTCGTCCCTTCTTATCACCTAGACACGCACACAAGTCACAAATTGTTATTTTAAAGGGAACCAACACCCTGAAATAATTCTCTAATTTGTAAAAGGGATTCACGATAACTTTCCATTCCACCGAAAGATGCAGAAAATTGCTATCCGAGATTGAAAACTCATCATAAATGTAGGTCACCAATCAATGTCTACGGAAATATGGGGTGGTTTTATTTCTAGGACAATAGAACTAGCAGTCTGTTTTTGCACACTCCTGATTGATTTTTAGCAATAATCATGACTTATCAAGTTTTAATATAATATTTGGTCCCTTTTTACCAACTATAATATTCTATCAATTGTAATTATTCTGTAATTTATGTTATATTTGTAAACGATATATTGTTGTTTGGTAAATAGATTTCATTTCAAATTTCAAATTTCAATTTTGTTTCCGAAATATTTCTATGGTTGTCGGTGATACAAATTTCCGAAACAAATCACTTTAACAGAATAGAGAATTATTTTAGAGGTGTAGGTTCCCTTTAACCGATTGCAGAAATAAAGAGAGGCATGCTTCGTTACAAAGATAACAGCTTATTGAACACTTTTCCCTAGGCACTCAATTTGAATAAAGATAGCACAGGCGTAATACTTCAGGAACAAAGAAATGGAAATAATTTCCCCCAAGGGATAGAGTAATGAATATAGAGAGGAAAAACGCAAACAATTTCTTGTCACACCTTTCTATAATCACTCATTATTCATGAACCGCGTTTAGATGATTATGGGCGATTATGTGTGATTATGGGTGTGTGTGCCATTAGTTTAAATTATCAGCAAAAAGGGTAATAACAGTATCAATTCTGTATAAAGGTTTTTTTTATTTTTAGTTTATCTTCCTGCAATCCTCTTCCCCCCTTAAATTATATAAATTAACACAAAATAGGAGATTGAAGCTACCTCTCGTCTATATACATGTAGTTAAAATGTCACTTATTGCAACTCAAAATCCAAATGATCCAGTTGAATTGTATACAAAATATGAAGAGGTGTACAAGGTAAAATCAAAAGAGCAAATTACATACTTTCTTAAAGCAATATATACTTTGGAAAGTAATATAAAAAGAAAAGTATAAAAAGAAAAAAATTATAACTTTCAAACAAAAAAGGATAATAGAAAAAATACATGCATTTCAAATAAAGCATACCATATATATACATACATGTACATGTATTCAGCTTTTTGCATATTTGAAAATTGAATTACAATTTATGCAGTTTTGCATTTTTTGCAATTTATGTATAATCCATATAATAGATTAAATCATCCATGGGAAATTACATTATCATAATTATAAAAAATCATGTAGATAAATGATCAGAAAACAAGAAAAAAAAAAAAAAAATGAATACTGATAAGGGTGTGGTAAGCCAGAAAACTAATCAGGAATAAACTGTGCAGAAAATTTGTATTAAGATGTTTTTTCTTTCACTAAGAAAAATGTGCAACACTCATCAAAAACACATCAAACTGTGACCTACAAAATCAATTCAGGTTAATGATATAGTCGGTTGAGAAAGAGAAGGGCGATAAGCCAATTTCATATTTGGAGATAAGCATGTCTAAAGTTATAATAAATTTTTAGTTATTTTCTATTTTTGATAAATATTTCCAAAATTAGAACTTATTATAATAATTATTATTATCAGAACTTGTGATATAGTCCGTTGAGAAAGAGAATGACAATCATTTTTTTTTGTAATTAGGAGATAATTCATGTTTAAGGTTTGAGAGCCAAATGGAGACCCAATTTAGCTCTCTTTTTAATCTTTGATAAATATTCCCCAAAATTTGAACTAATTATAATCCAAACATTTGGCATCACATTTATTAGAAGGCTCCCACCGACTGGATGGTATGCATAACTCAATTTAGCCAAAAATTAACTTAACGCCCTTCTCACTCTCACCTGATCATATCTTTTCTCCTTGAGTAAGACGAGCATGTCATGTCAAAATTAGTACATTTGCAACTATCACTGCTTTTTGCATTCCCGCCAACACTTGCAAATGATGCATGCATAATGCAAAGCTCGTATCTCATTGTGCAATGCACACTCTCAGCTTTTACAGCATATTTTGTTTTGTTCTTGATTGATAATTTGATGTGAATGTACATGTGGAAACAATCAATTAAATGAAATGTTTTTCTTTCTGAAATATATTCAAAGTTCACCGGGCATTTTGTAAATGAAAGAAGAACATTTATAATGTTTCATGAATATAACATGTTAAGATTTAAACTACAGAAAATATCTCTTGATTTGGTAAACAGGACGTATTGATTACAACTTGGTTGTGCATGAGAACAAACAACTCTCTCAAATAAATACCACTCAGATTAATTCATAGTATATTATAGTTTCTTTCTTTGATGAAATATATGCAATATGCTTGTCACAAATACAGAGAAAAAACACAAATAGAAACGCAATGTGGGTGCATAGCTGCCACACAAAACTCAGATGCTGCAAAACATGTTATTTTTTTAAGTTTGCGCCACTGTCATTAGGTTGAAGTGATTCAAGTTACATTTTCTATGACATAAATTAAGAAGGCAACACAGGCAGGTTTTTAAAAAATAAAGAAATGGGCAGAAATGGTGCAGCAGAAGTAAATTATTAATTAATTTTCCATCCATTTTTTTTAAAGCAAGGACAAATATTTGTAAAGAAGCATAACATTGAAGTATTTTTTTCTTTTAGCTTGATTTTATAGGTACCGGTATATGATCTTATAATGAAGAAATTACATAAAGGAAAACCAGAAAATAAGGTAAGCATTCTAAAAAGAGATAATAATTATAAAGTTATACAAATGTTAATGTTATATCGATAATAATACCAACATTGGTTATTTGTTAAATAGCAATAAAATGGTAAATGCAGTTAAATTATTCACAAAAACAGCTTTTAAAATAGAAATATTTTCAGTCACAATATTTTTCATTTAATTGATTTATTCATTTTCATATCCAAATCATAGTTTGGCAAATAATATTTCATCAGGTTAGTCCGGCAATCACTGCTTTCAACTTTACCTGTATGTTTCTTTTCTCCTAGATACTTCCAAGATGTATGTGTAAGCTCTATATTTCTTATAAAATTAATAATTTCCCCAATTATGACATAATCCTAGGTATTTTCAACATCAAAATGCTGCTCCATACATGAATTAATACGATAATTATTCTCCAAACTTCCTAAATCTAAACCTCAATCATCAACCTCCGATTATCAAATTACAACCATATCTTTGTATTATTTTCACATACCAGGCATGAACTTGAAATTATATTAACGCAATAAAATATGGTTCCCTTACATAGCTGCCAACATTTGGAATTTTAAATTAGTAACATTTAAGCAAAACTGAATATCATGTGCGCGAAGCACACATCACGAGCGCGAAGTCCCTTTAGCCGGGGTCCAGGGCTCGCTTTAGGGCTCTGGAGCGTGAAGCGCGGAGTCCATTGCGGCCGGCGTCCATGGCCCTATTTTTCATCATTTTTGCACAATTACTAGGTATGATTTGGTCAGATTTACGTTTAAACGTTGTCTCTATACGTTTAAAAACGTGAAAACGAAAAGAAAAAAAAAAAAAAAAAAAATTGTTTTTTTTTTGTTTTTTTTTTTCAAAATTCGTAATTATAGAAGGAGTATTCGTAATTTCATAAAGAGGGTGGGAAATTCGTAACAATTACGAATTTTTCGTAACAGTTGGCAGCTATGCCCTTATATTGCACATTTACTGTATCAATCTACTATGCATTACAAATTTATATTACTACCCTTGCTTTAGCCTAGCTGCCCTGATAAGGCAATTCAGGCATTTCAATGAATAAACTCCTGCAGAGTTCCTATTTGCTACACCATTGGGTTGAGTACAGTTTTGTGATTCACATGTCTTGCTGTAGGACATAAAGGCCGGGCATCAAATAAAATTGGTTTTGAAGTCGAGACACATGATTGGAAGTGAAGCGCCTATCCAATTGTGTAACAACACCTTGTTGAACCCGTTCATAATTGGTCCCGAAAATGCTCCATTAATCAGCTCATTTGTGTATCTTTATGAATATATTTGATGTACAATTACTTCAGGTGAGTGTGGAGTAAAATGAGGATGGTAAGAATTTTTTTGAAGAAAACAAAAATGATGAATGCAGATATACAGTATATTCCTGCTCACATGATGGAACTGTTCATGAAATGAAAATACCTACATGAAGCAGATCGCTTTATGATCATGAATGTCAATGGTATTTGCGTGTTTTTAGGAAATTGTTTTGGGGGGCATGTGTGATTACAATTTAAATAGCTATATTCAAAGTTAGCATAAAAGCAATCAACTGCTTACAAAATGGAACATAACGCATGTTAGAATTTGTAAATGCTTAGAACAATGCAAGGGGAGACAGGGATAGGAGGAGGTACAGAACAACTTGTTAGGGGAATGATTCAAAACAATGTTAACATAACATTTCAGGGGGCGGGGGGGGGGGGGGGGAATACTGTTAATGGATCATATTTCACTCATAAATGTTGTTAATTCAATAAATAATAAATAAACAATATTTTGTTAGGTAAACTGCTGATATAAATACCAAGGGATTCAAACGCGGTATAAAGTAATAAACCATGAATGGGGAGGATAACAGAGATTAAATATGCCATTTTGCTTTTTAATATAGGTTATGTGCGGGTACATGTATGTATGGATGTAAGTATACCTCGGACTTCAAAACCTGGTGATTGTCTTGTGAGGTGGTCTGCTTTGAATCCAGCTGTCTCGCCAAGCTCTCAATCTGTTGTTTGGTTAGGAGTCATTTTTGCAAACATGGTCATGAGAATATGTAACGCTCTTTCACTTTGTGTTAGTCCTTTAAAGGGTTTGAAATGATCAAGTACTTGACAAAAATTGAAGTTAGGACAATAGAGGCAATATAAAGGCAGTTTGATCTAATTCAAATAGAGTATGGGCCGGCTTTAACTTGGTGATTGTATTGCCAAGTCAAATTATTTAATTTCAACTCCTTGTATCTCGCCAAGATCTCAGTCTGTCAGATTCAGTTAGGCAGAAGTGTGGGCAAAGATGTTCATGTTATGATACAGACACCCGCCGTTTCATTGCTAATTATACACCACAATACCATATTGAAGTAAGATGACAACCATTTTCCCGCAAATTAAATTGTGATGGAAATATACTACTACTTAAAACAAATACGTGTACATTGCTCTAAATATAGTACATTAAGAAATTAGCACTGATGTGCTAAATGACCTATGACTTCAATTTCAATAGATCTTAGGCTCTACTACACTGTGGGCAATTCCTAGCAAGCGTCAGTGTTACCAAAATTTCACCCCTTGCTGTCTGAATCCTGCAAACATTTAAGTACTTATAATAATAAAAACATAAATATTTTGCAAAATTCAAAACCTAAAGGGGATATTTTTTGGTAACATTGACATTTAATCCACAATTGCTGTACATTTAAATATCATTCATGTTCAACATTTTCATTTTATCATATTAATCATCACAATAAATACTTCCAATATCCCTCATCGGATAAATCTGTATTAAGTTTTTGTTGTATTTCATAGGAACAAATATTTTCAACAGCATTTTAAAAAGTGAAGACAGGTGAAAGTGGATGAAGATGTTTATCGTGATATTAATATCACCAATCACCAACTGATATCCCAAAAGGATAAAGATATCATCCCAGAAAATGCAAATATATAAAGGTTAGTGTTCCTCATGCAATACCACCTTTTGTGAGATAGATTGAGGGAGATTTAGAATACAGGACGTAAAATAAATAACCAGGGCCCGATGCAGAAAGACATACAATCAGCTGAAAGTTACAATTACATGTAATTGTAAGTCAGAAACTTGTGCATTTCAACCAATAAGATTTGCGCATTAAGTCAGATGATCTGACTTTAAATTAATTGCAACTTTACAATCGATTGCATCTGTTTCTGCAACGAGGCCCAGATGGTGCAATGAAATCAGCACAGCCTCCAAATACCAACTAAACAAACTATTTTCATAAATGCAAGATCATGCTTTGTGTGCAATTTGGAAAACATTTACTCCAGTGCTATGAAGAAAACATGCATGCATGCAATGCAAGGATAGTGTGCACAAATCTGGCATAGGTATATTTTCAGTCTTTATTATTTTCATTACAACATTATACGCCCCTGAAAACCTGAAGTAAGCATACAAGGTTTCAACTGATTTACATACATAAAGGGAAAACTAAATAAGTCTAATGAATTTCGCTTCTTGCTAAATCACGTTTGTACATGTAAATTTTGTGAGAAGACAAACTTGGAATTATTATCATCACAAATCATTTTTACCACATTCAACCATAAATGCCAAGGATTTCAAAAACATGCAGACACATTTTCTATCTGTCTATCTTAGTTTGATTACCAATCATTTTGCCAGAGGTTTAAAATGATGGAAAGCTTACCTCCATATTTGATTCTCTCTGCTTGGTGTTGAGCATGGTGATTGTCTGCATGTGGTTGGATTTCTGCCACAAATCAAATACAAGTTATCGTTATGATAATAATCAAGCCAATGGTAACAAATAAAGAAAACAGCAATTTAAACATCTATTCTGGTTTAGGCGGAATAGGCACACAACCACACAATCAAGACAGTAACGCCATACAGCACGGCTACACACTAAAGTGTTTGCAAGTAAGATCATTTCCCCTTCAATGTTGGTAGCCTAAAACAAAAATGTATTGGCCAAAAACTTATACTTAATTGTAAACATTGCTATCACTCAATAGTTCAATCCCTTAAAATAATATTACGAATATCTTGGGCTATCTGAAGAAACAAAGAGTGTTTAGTCTCACCTCTGATTCTAGCAGGCTCAGTTCCTGCTCCAGCTCTTGAATGGTGCTTTGCAGTTGTTCCTGGGATTTCTCATTGTCCTTTTTCTACATTTTAAAAACAGAAACAAATTAAAGTGATTGTTTGTTTTGAAGCAGTTCAAGGCATAATATTTTAAACAAAATCAAATACATGAATTATTATGTATTGCATATATATTTGTTTTATATCAGCCTTCAAAAAAATCAAAGGATAAGCACATCACTCCAAAAATTGAAAACAAATGGCAAGTGTGAATTCATGTTACTTGCAGATCCTGTTATAAATAGAAAGTTAGAAAGATGCACAATAAACAAGTTCTATTACAAATGTCCTTGCAGAAGTTTATTAACTAAATATTACAGTGACCAATTCCAATTGAAATTTATCTAAAGTTAACTGTAGACAAATTTAAAGAAAAACAACTTTCTATTATTGCATTGATATAGATATTATCATTCAATCTCGTTCACAACTTCACATAGATTTCAGGATAAAAATGATAACTTACCAGTTCGATGTCATCTTCAAGACGCTGCTTGGCCTGTCTGAGTTCAGTCTCTAACTTCATGATTGCTATGTCTTTGTCCGTCTCACTGACCATGCGCTGCTGCTCGCGATTGTGAATGGTGGCGAGACTGGTCTGGGTAGAACCAAGCACCACGTCTCTTCTGGCAAGCTGATGTGGTTGATGTTGGAAGGAATGAGTTTAGATTAAATAGATTGCATTAATTAAACAGTTCATTATGTTGTTTTTGTCTTGTCTTGCTATAAACCAATACGCTGCTGCTCGCAATATGGCTGTTAGACTGGTCTGGGTTAGAACTAGGGCATCTCTTCTAGACAGCAGGAACAGACGTACTGATAATTTGTATTACAACCTTAAACTTAACTGAGAATTAAAAGACGAAAACTAGTTACTTCAAACCGAATTTCACGATCCAAAGTAATACAAAAGCTTGCTCTTACACATATTCACAAATTTTAACACACTAAGGACTATTTGAGTTATAACATACATCTCCAATTGATCCCAACTGGGCCCTGTTTCATAAACCCAGAACTGGTTTAAAAAGTATAACAACAAATTCTGATAAAATTTGAAATCTCTTTACCTCATCAGAGGCTTTCTTGCGCTCCTCACTCATGGTCTTGAGTTGGTTCTGTAGCTCGCTGATCATGACGTCCCGACGGGCTAACTGGGACTTGAGGTCACCTATATGGCCCTGCAGGATCTGTTCCGAAGACCGAATGCTCTCCCTCAGAGATCTTGGACCGAGGACCTGGTCCTCTCGAACCACACGCAGATCTAGGGCACCAAACTGTGTATAAAAGTACAGTCAATTTAACAATGAATTAAGTTTAACAAATTATGATTTAGGGAGATATTGCAAAGACAAGAACAATACAGACAGACAAGACAGAAAAACAGAAGGACTGTATAAACATAAAGTGGCATAGGCATAATATAAATCTTTACTAAGTGATCCATATACAAGTAAAAAAGTAAGTAAACTTACCTCCCACTTGCCACTGGTTCTAGCCTGTGTGGTGACCCCTATCAGTGTGTTGAGGTCGTGTCGAAGGTCATTGTTCTCTTCTCTCAGGCCTGCATTGTCTTCAGTCACTCGTTCATATCTATGCTGTAAATCCTAGTAACAATTGAGTTAAAAAAGTAAAAAGACACATGAATTATACAATAATTGATTGGTTCTTGCCTGTGTAAGCAACCCCACTATGCGTTAATATTGTTTCAAAGGTCATGGTTATCATCCCTGGGGCTAGCATTATTTTCAGTGAGAGTCATATCTGTGATGCAAATCTTATCAACAACAAAAAGAAGAAATAAAACTTTTAAGGGATCTAGTAACTTTGTTGACACACATGTGCAAAAAGTGATGAGTGGTTGATATAATGTATATTGTTGTTATCTGATATGTCCACTGAGTGATGTGTGAAAATTTCAAGTTAAATGGACGTTATATGGCCGAGTAATGAGCAAAAATGCAAAGTTATATTCACTAACTCATTGCACTAACTTTTTACATGGCTTTGACAGTCCAGTGGATAATTTAACATCTGAACACTTCAATCAAAAATATCTTTTAATGAAAGGGAAATTTGAAAAATCAAAACCTGTCCCATGATTTTATTGTTAATACAACAAATACAACACGGTATGAGGGAACCGCTAGAATCACAATTGGATTTTGAGGATTTGGACATTGTTACTAAGTCCCTTTAAGGTCAAAGAGACGTGCGAAAATTTCAATGCATGATACATGTATATCTGCCCCACGGTCGTACCTGTGCAGCAAATTTCCCAAACTGCTGCAAACTTTACATGAATTTAATAATTCATCCTACTACAATCAAACTAAGTCCATATCCATAAGTTGTTTTCAAATAGGTTCATTAATTTATATACCAATAATGGGGTGTATTTCAGATTTGTTATTAGGCGACCAATCTTTTTTTGTTCATGTTCAAGTAACAAGCTTGTGAGAAAATACATTCATATGTTGTGATTTATATACAATTGCTTAGTAGAGAACAAATACTGAAATCAAAATGTGACTTTATTTGTGAGCTCAACTACAATGTTCATATCATCTCAAGATAACGCATGGAGACCTAAAAGATGAGTCACAAGATTTTCATAGTACCAATATTATTACAAATGTTACTCCAGGAAAGCTTAACCAATTATATCCCTTTTCTTTTCCACCTTATCATTTCTAATCTCCATTGCAAAGCATGTTTATTTCATATCACATAAAGATACATACGTAACATCTATCCTTTTATAATCAAGTCAGAACAAATCCTCCCATGTTTTCTCAACTCAAGCTTTCAAACTTTCTTACTAGAGCCATCTTTAAATATAACAAATATTAGCTTTTTTCCTACACAGATACAGTTATGACATACTGATTAAATTGATGAAATATACTTATTTCAATTCTGAAGACAACATCTTTATCAAAATAGATTTACATACTACAGTGTTACTTTAATTCTAACATTAACTGTGTGTTATTTGAGTTAAAGGGGACCACCAGGCAAAGAACAACACATATAATTATATGTTTTGGTGCCAAACATTTGCGAGTGCGCCAATGCTATTCACGCATACGTTTGGAGACAATAGAATCCCGGACGATTCGTTCGCTCTGGACAAAGTAGTCTCATACATACAGACCTGTGAACGCGTGCTTTAGAATGATGCGTTTTCCAATTATATTTGTTTTCTTCCTGGAAACATATTTTTGTGAACTTGTTGATGGAATGGACTACTAAAGATGTTACCTTTCATTTATAAGAATATTATTTTTGGGTGATGGTACCCTTTAAATAACACACTGTAGAATATTACAATTCTTGTTTTTTACTTGCCTGACTGGGCCGCAAGGATAAATACAGAAATTTCTAGCACTGAGTTAGCAAACAAAAATGAAATCCACAAACCCTCATCTAGCTCTCCCTCTATTTAGTGTTTCAAACTATAATCTCATAGGTTTACTTTAATTCCGTAATAGGATTATTTGTAAAATTGTATTTTCTTGTCTCTTTCAAATTTCTGTCTATTTAGAAACATCTTTACTTAATTCCATAATTCTTTGGTTGAGAAAGAAAAGGGCACTTAGAAGTCACATTTTGTATGTCGGAGTGGAGCAATTTTCTCTTTCTATGCGCCTTCACCTTTCTCTCTATTTAGTGAAGAATTAAATCACATTGATTCTGTATTTCATTCCACACTTCAGACTATTTGTGCAATAAACTTCTTTTTGTTTTCCTCCTTCTCCTCCCTGACATTTCTCTCTAATCCAAATTCATTATAATGATGTACATTCAAGTAAAAAACATAATGTTGTTACTAGACAACAGGATAGATCACCATGCATTAGTAAGGCAACCTGCACAATATTGCCTGCATAGTAGATTCTTACCTTTAATGGACCATGTCATTAAAATGATTTCCCTCCGAGGGTGTGTCAATGACTTACAGGCTAAGTTTTTATTATTTTTTTATAAGTTTTTCATGTATCATATTAATTATCAAAAAATGAAATCACATCTAGACATTTTAATTTCTTAATTGTCAGGACTATTTGTGATTTTGTGCAATTTACATCATTTTTTTTCTCTCTCTCTCTCTCCTTGACATGTCTCTCTAATCCCATTTTGTACCAATTGATGCTGTCCATAATGAAATGAAATGAAATGAAATGAAATGTAATGAAATTTTATTTAATTGATTTACCTAACACTGTTTAATTTAAACACATGTGGTAGCTAGGCAACAGGATTAGATCACAGACTGTCTTAATATTGCCTATCATTTATAAATGCAAATCATGGTGATTTCCCTCAAAGGGTGTGTCAATGACTTACATGATTTTTCATGTATATCATTATTCAAAATCCCTTGAAGGGTGTGTCAACTTTTCTGTCAAGGATTTGCAAGCTTGTTCTAATCTGACTTGCATTTAGCAAGATATATTATAAGCATTCATCCATGATACCCATGGATGGATAACAAAATTTGGATATATTGTAAAGATGTATTTCATCGACAATAACAAATACAACAATTTTTTAAACAACCACCGAAAATGCAGAAATCTGTAAATCATGAAGATCAAGGGAGATCTAAATGTAAATTTCTAACAAACAAATCAAAACTACATATGTATGTATTTCAGATTCTTTAATTTGGTTCTGCTGGCTTTTACTATCTTTGTTTCGTTTATGATTTCATGTAAAAGAAAGCATTCAATAATTTGCATATAAATAGAAAATACTACTAAAAATGAAATAATATATATATAACTCTTAGAGTGTCCTTCTTTTGCAGGCATATTAAAGATCAGTAAAACATTCCATGAACCACAACTTGCACAAGGATACGTACAGTACATCAAGTTGGTGAAATGTTAAAGTTCACATTGATCAAGGAGTCACACGATGCGAGACAAATCTCTCGGACTCATTTCCTTTCTGAATCTATAAAGTATGGATTATTATCCTTTTACCAAGTCAAAAGACAAAATCAGCATGTAACATACTAACATCATGTGCAATTCTGATTGAGCTAAGCCAAAATAAATGTACTATTTAGTTTGTGAACATCAAGTAAAAACAAGAAATTATATTAATGTTATGCAGTTGGTTGACTAATTATGATTGTAACAGTTTATTATTTCAAAATGTAATAATTGTTTAATAAAAGGGATTTTCAAGTGGTTTAACTTGTCAGACAAGCTCTTAAATAGTATTATATTTCTTGCAATATTTGAATTTTGGCTTGCAAAAGGAAGACAGTACAAGTATGGATTCATGAATTCAAAACCCACAATGATGATAGTTGGTTTGGGTTTTCATCCATACTCATTCGAATCAGTATTTTTTGTTTATTCTTTGGCATTTGATTATTCATGTACACAGGTTTGTACAATAATTTGTTAAATCAATACTCACATCCAATGTCTGAGTGACTGAAGACTTCTCGATGGCCAGGGATTTCACCTCTTGCTCCATACTCCTATGTCTTGATGCAGTATCCTACATGGAGATGGCAATGAACAAAAAAGTTGAAAAGATGTGTACCGATCTAAATTGTTTATATCACAGAGCAAGCCTCCACACTACCTTTTTTGTTTAAGTGCTAGTATAGTGCTTGTGTTGACTGTTGAGCCCTGTGTGCAGCCAGTTCAGTGTTCAATGTACAGTACATTGCTTCAAAGTATTTGAAAATTATATTTAGAATTATGTGTTTTTTGTATGCTCTCTATTTAACTAATAATAATAATACATAGATATGAACCTTTAGAAGCAAAGTTGTCAAAGCAATTCAATGTTATTAGAAAATGCTATCACATTGTGCTTAAAATGTACTTTTTTACTGAGCACAATTTCATCATGAAATGAACAAGACTTTGGTGCAGTTCCCTTGAATTGGAAATTAATTATACTCTCCACATAAAGATAAGAATTTAAACCTCAGCAAAGTTAAAGCGTCTAAATGGTGTTGGAAAGAAAATAAGAAATACTCTCCCATTGCACTGAGAATGCATAATTTATTCTCATACTATTTGTGCTTTTTACCAAACAAAATATCACCATGAATTTCATAAAAATAAATGAGACTTTGATGCAGTTTCCTTGGCAACATGAAACAAAGAAACAGTGCCCTGCTAATCATAATAATACAACACATCGCTCCAGGCACTATGAAGTATGATAGACTCTTAGCCACCTAAGATGCTTTATAGAAAAAAGAAAAGCATTATAAACTTTAAAGCCATTCGTTTCATTTTCTTCCTAGCTGCACTACCATTGTACATTTATTGCTAAAAGGAAATATGAAGTAGGTTGAGAACTATAAAAGCTCAAAATCCTTGAAAAAATAATCAGATTTATAACAACAGCTTTTCCTATTACAGCAGTTCTCAAATTTTCACGAAAAAAATATAATCTCTAAAGAATCTCTACCAAATTTCTTGCCCTTTCCTACACAATTCCAACAATTTTCAAATTATGTTTCAGCATTTCATATATTTGTTCTGGTTTAAATGGTATATTTAACTTTAGTTCAATGGACAATTCAAAACATTTTAATTGTCCATGCTTGCACTGTTGCAGAATAATTTGTGAAAATGTAAAATGCAGATTAGTTCTATAAATAAAAATGGAAAATAATAACAATAATGTGTTTGATGAATGTACAGAACACTTTCTTATCAAAAATCATACAGATTTACCTTGATTAAATACTGCAGAACTCTAAATTGAGTCGTTCAAATTAACAGGCCATTCTGATATTTAGCTCCAAAATGAATAAATGTGCAATTAATCCTCCGGCAAGGTTACCAAGTGCCATGTAAACACATTACACTGACTGTAACAGGAAATGTCTTGCAAAATTAACAAATTGATCCTGGGTCCTGAATGGTTTACAAAGCACTCTGAGCCAACAACTGTTAATCAGTAACCACTTGACCAGATGTTCCCTATCATAATTAAGTTGCAAATGAAGCCCATGATTATCTACAAACCATTTTGAGACAATAATGTATTTTCAGAAGACATTGATGTAAATTTAGTGGTCAACAATCAATGTTACGGATGTATACAATATCAGGACTTGCCACTTGCCCAATTGCCCAGGGCAAGTAGATGTCGGGCAAGTAACATTTTGTAAATTTATGGTCTAGTTTGGTACTTTGCTTGTCCAATTGGGCAACTACTACATTTCTGTTAAACTATGACAGAAATATAAATGTAACATGAAAACAAAAGAATTTTACAATCTAAAATTTAAAGATCCTACAAAAATGGCATTATACAAATCAAAAGATTTGTAGAGATGTCTAGATAGTTCTCTCTAATCATTTGTACATTACAAAAATGCAATGTACAATGTTCATGTGCCAGCAGGCTTGAAAAGTGGCTCTCAACAAGAATATATTTTCCCTGTGAACCAACTAATGTGCAATTAACCCTCAACACAGAGTTATCACATCTTACATGAACCTTCACAAAGTTAATCTGCATTTTAGTATCCATTGGTACTCTGAATGTGTTAATGAGATCTTAATTAACTAACAATGAAATTTATGATGCGTACAACCATAAAAGGAGCCAATTGACCAGTTTATTGAGTACTCCTCAAAAGCGATTAATGTACAGTACTTAGCATCAGCTGACATTGAATTGAGCCATTGGAGGCTTCGAAGTTCGAAGCAGCTGTGGAATTTCATCAATTGGTAATGCCCTGTCTCATGCAAACCCAGTACTAATTTTTGTTTGTTCTCTTTTCTTTTTCTTTTTGAAGGCTAAATGGCAACCATGAATTAAAAATTACAGTCATCAATCAAGCATACAGTTCGGTCAATAACGGGCCAATGGCAAAACTATGAATGAATTGTTTGTGGTTTGATACTATGATAACAGTGCAAATATTAAATGCACACATCAACACTGGCTTGCACCTTTCTTGGTTAGCTGAGGGAACATTCAAACGTACGAGTCATAGATTTATATAACTGAGCATTGCTTTGCATTGTACAAAATGTGCTTTATTTGTGCTCACATTGAAATTGAAAGAGCACTTTTGACCAGAATCGATAATAATCATAATAATTGCTTAAATGTAGAATGGGCTTGATCAATATAAAATCCTCTATTTTTAAATTGCTACAAATGGACAATTACAATTTACGAACTCATCCAAACCATATAGGACATTCAATACACCAACATTTAAATTTGTTTTTGTTATAATCAAAATTATCATCATCATCATTACCAATTCACCATCATCACCATCACCTATCATCATCACCACCACCACCACCATCACCACCACCACCATCACCATTGTGTTGCGTAAAATAGGCCCCATACCCACTCAGTCTGCCTTGGTGATGGTGATGAACACTATCACCATCATCATATTGTTTGTATATCATTAAAGGAATAGACAGATAGTTGAGTTTTGGTATAGAGGGCGCTACACAAAAAAAATGAAAAACTGAGTGTCAAATTCGAAAGAGCATACAATTTTAGTGACAGAATAAAGTTTATTTGATCAAAATCACATCACATGCACAATATTTTATTTTAAATGGTTGAAACCGATGAGTGTTTAGAGAGCGCCCTCTCAAGTTTTAACGGCTCTTTTTTAATGTTAGGCTTTTTACTTAGTCATTTGTAATTTGTCATTCCTTTCGAGCATGGTGGAGTTATAAAGAGCTTAGTTTGTAATGTAATGGTGCAGGTTTTGGTTACTAAAATTCAGTTTGACCAAAACTATACTCTCTTTACCAGAACTCAACTATCCCTTTAACTGTGCTCAAGATCATCATAATCAAAATTATCATCATCATCATCAACATCACCATCATCATCACCATCACCATCATCTATCATCATCATCACCACCACCATCACCATCACCACCATCATCATCATCATCCTCATAAACATCATCATCATCCTCATCATCACCACCACCATCACTACGATCATCATTACCTCACCATTATCATGAAGCTAATAAAATGGACATATTTTTTGTATAAACTGTGCTCAAAATCATCATTATCAAAATTATCATCATCATCATTATCATCATCAACATCACCATAAATCATTACCATCATCACCATCACCATCATATATCATCATCATCATCATTATCATCATCATCACCACCACCACCACCACCACCACCACCACCACCATCACCATCATATTTTTTGTATTAACTGTGCTCAAGAGCATCATAATCAAAATTATCATCATCATATCAACATCACCATCAACATCATCTATCATCATCAACACCACCATCACCATCACCATCATCACCACCATCATCATAATCATCATCATTCATCACCACCACCACCCAGGCCACCACCATCACCAACACCATCACTACCACCACCACCACCATCATCATCACCTCACCATTATCATGAAGCTAATAAAATGGACATGAACTCTGTTCTTTCACAGCCATCCATGCAAATGTTATTTAGCGAATAACAATTAAAATATGTAAATTCTAAACCTTGGAGGTGGACATCATATTTGGGGTTACTGCATTGGTTGTGTACTTACAAATGTCAACAGTGTTACCAGGACAGTCCAAGATGTTGATTTAAGCTTCCTTCTTCTGTTTGTTTGTTTTTTTACCAATTTGTCATTATAACAAGCAGTTTCATCTAAATGGCAATGCAAAGTATGATCTTGCCCAACTGATCAAGCAAGATTGCAAGAATAACAAATCACCTTGTTATCATCATCATTCATAGTCATTACTATATTCTGCATTCAATGTAACCGTAATCTTTGTCATACACTGTGTAATCATGCCATATCAAGTCTTTAATGTACAATGTAAGTTCCGCAGAACTCACCTTTTGGCTCTGCATTAGCCTTGTTTCAAGGATGATGACCCTGTCGTTGGCCTCCTTCTCCAGCTCCTCCACTGTCTTGACTAGGATGTCATTCTGCTCGGACAGGTCACTCACGTATGACTGCAAGATCCGCACTTTCTTCTGCAAAGTGAAAACCAAAAATAATTTTGCAATCAATTTGCGTACTTTTATGAATTAAACAGAAGATTTGATTTGGAACATCTTTTAGTTTACTCAAACAGGTCACTCAAATACAACTGCAAGATCTGCACTTTCTTCTGCAAAATTGAAAACAAAATATAATTTTGTTTAAGACAATTTTGCAGAACGCATTTAATAAAAGTTGCAACGAACAGCCGTTGACTGAGATCATTCTGCTCCTAAACAGGCTACAGGTCATTCACATACAACTGCAAGATCCCCACTTTCATCTTCTGCAAAAGGGAAACGTGCAATTTACAAAGAGCCTCTGTCTCTGTCCTGGGCTTTCAATTTTGCATTTGTTTTCTTGTTTTTCTTTCAATAAGAACGGCCTTTGAAAAGGATGTCATTCTGCTTGGACAGGTCACTCACATACAAAATTAACAACTGCAATATTAGCCTAGGCGTAGACGTCTTGTTTTCAAACTAGTTTTTCTTTTTAGCTGCACACAATCAAAGTGTTTAAAAACTCAATAAAAACAAAATGTTGCTGCAATTTTGTTTCCAAATACGTAGTTGGTGTTTCACAAATTAACCCATACTTCTAGCGGACAATTACTGCTTAAAAAGCGCATTACAACTATACAAGTCTGGTATCCACCTGTTAATAATATTGTTAACACTAAATAATTAATGTCTAAATTCTAAAATTTAAAAAGTAATGGAATGACGAATAGTCGTTACTGTAACTGAAGTGACATCAAATTATTTCATGTATTTTAGAAGTAAACAGTGCAGGTCTCACCTTGCTAGTATCTTCTCCTGTATGAGATGATAACTCTACTTTTCTAAGTCTCTCAGTGTATACATCTTTAATGTCTGACAGAAGGCTTTGCATACTTTCGTTAGCAATGCTCAAACTTCGAACTGAACTCCTCGAGCCAGCTTGCATACGAGAAACACTGTCTGTTGACAAGCGGGATAGGCCGAGCGAAGTGTTTGCCTCCCCGGTGGCTCGGCGTCTGTTTGAAGCGTCACTCCGCTGAAGTGCTCCAACACCCGTACCGTTGGCAATTTGACCGTGGCGAGCAGATGAAGATGTTGATGAAAAAGCAGCAGTTCGCGATCTCCCGTCCCTAGAATCTGCCATTTTCCTTTTCTCTGGAATACTTTCTACACGTAGAAAGTGTTCATTTTAAAAATTATAAAACAGTTCCAGCAGAAATCTGCATTTTACTTGAATACGAGCGGCTTCATTTTGATCTCTGTCGTTTCGATGTTGTATCAGGCGCTTCCATTTGGACGCGCAATGGATGATTTTGATTGGCTGATCGTTGTCTATCGATATGATATCGGCAATTGAATTGAGGATTTTCGGGTGGTTATTAGGGGGGCGTCCCTGGAGGTCTAATCACTGTTGGTCCTGAATTACTTGGAGTTAGACTTTCTTATACCTCCTTGATTGGTCTGGGATCTACATTTATCTTTTACAAAAATGCATGTCAAAATGTCATAGTTACGGGGTCACGGGGGTTCAATAAGTGCGCTGTCCGGATATTTGACAAAAGTAACATAAAAAGAACTACCAGAAGTTATGGCAGAGAGTGCGCGCCGCGCAGAAGGCCTAGATGACCCGGCCTAGATAATTACTAGTGCAGTGCCATGACGCATAATACATTATCAAATTCAGATAATTGCATAATAATGTCTCGAACAGTGAATTTATTAAATAGCTGCCTAAAATTTTCGAGGCCGAGGTCTTAAAAGCGGTCTTGTCTTATTTCTTATGAAAATGGGATCCTTATATATAGGAGTGCGGTCGGCCTTTAGGCCTACTTGTTTTGATGAAAATGGGACCCTTAGAATATATATAGGAGCGGCGATCTGCCTTTTTGTTAATCATGAAATTGGGACCCTAATGCTACAGTCACATTTGCTCTACGGCGAGCGTACGGCGGCCGTACGCCCCCAAAATCGAGAGAAACGTGCGGCGGCCGCAGAAAATCTGTGGTGGCCGCAGGGTCCCCGTACGGCGTAACTAACCGTATATTTTACAGGCCGTAGGGGTCGCCGTAGAATTATAACTAAAAGTTATAGCTCTTTTTCATTTCTACGGTCGCCGAAGAAATTATACACGCCGTAGCCATGGTTACCACTCCTATACTCTATAGGGGTGTAGCTGTTGCGTCAGTCTGGCCGCACGGTTGCCGTATGGCCCCCCTGCGGCCGCTTTGCGGTCGCCTTGCGGGCGCCTTGATATTTGTTCAAATAACCTACGGCAACCGCAGGGACGCCCTAAGGCGACCGTGCGTCATCACTTCAAAGGCCGTACGGCAGCCGCAGATTTTCTGTCTCCACAAATTAAAGATACGCCGTGCGGCGGCCGTGGCAAATGTGACTGCTAATGCATGTGACCGTAGAAATTGTACGGCGGCCCTATTTTTGTAATTGACCGTAGAAATTGTAGACCGTACGGCCGCCGTGTCAAATGTGACTGAGCCATAAGGAGCGGTGATTAGAACTTTTTGATGAAAATGAGATCCTCATAATGTTATAGGAGTGAAAAGGGCATGGGCGTCGATATATTACTATTTCAAACTTCTTTTGTACAATTTTGAAAAAGTGTACGTATTTTATTTATTTTTTCTTTCTTCTGAAATCATCGAATAAACCTGGGGCCCCATGTTTATTCCAATCGGATACATTCATTTATTGATATTTTAGTTGTTTCTGTACCGATTTGTATCAAATAAAGTTTATTCTATCATAACAATGTTATGATCTTTTTAATTTGACACTCAGTTTTTAATTACCTCACAACAAATTATTTCTTGAAGCGCCCTCTATATACCAAACCTGATCAACCCCTTTAAAGTTCATGACTGATCATTATCAGTCCTGTTTTGCGCGCCACGAAGCCCCAAACATTGCTCATTACAGCTTCATGGTATATAATTAAAGAAATCAAAGATATTTGTATTGGCTATATACATTCTGAACGTGCCATGACTTTTTAATATGATGTCAAATCCGTTCTGCGTTTCATCGTCTATCATGTAAGGCCATATAGATCAGTTACTTAAAGGTTGGCTGACAAGAAAACTACCTTAAAAATGTGTTTTACTGTATCTAAGGTAGATTTTCATGAAGATTACTTATAAAAACATATTTTCCGCGTCGGAAACCCAGTAAAATAAAACAAATCAACTTTTAAATTCACTTTAGTAATCCCCGTAAAAAAAATTGAGTCCGGGCGAAGAAAAATTACGTCATCTTTGTGACGTCACATGCAGGCAATAGCAGTATAGCTCGGTCACTAGACGTACACGCTGAGTGCAATACTCACATTGACAGAGAGATATTATTTCGATTTTGTTCAATATTTGCAAACATTTGTTAAAGTTTATATCATGGACGATCTACACTCAGATGTGTTGCTGCAAGCTGCTATAATTCATTTCTTAGGAATTTTCAGTTAAGCCTCAATTTACAAGCAAAATCGAGTTTGTTTTACTAGCAAGTCATAGGCTCTGGCTCTGCATGTAAACCATGCACGTTCCTCCGTGTTGCGGTCTGCTTGTGATGTCATGATCCGGGTTGCACGTGCGCACATTCCCGCTCTACGGAACGCTGATGCGAAAACAAGCTAAAAAGTTGTATGAAATTTACCTTTTTTGCCCAACCTAAGGATTTCTTTGAAAAAAGGAGTGTGGTATATCAATATAGGCACATATTAAAGCTGCAAACCTGAATCAAAGCCGGGATTTCACCATACCTTTAAGCTGCGGCCACTGATTCCTGATTAAAATACCTAATCTCTCTCAGAAAGAGAAGAAGAAGAAGAAGAGGAAGAAGAAGAAGAAGAAGAAGAAGATGATGATGATGATGATCCCCTATTTCAAAACAATTGGAGTGTCGCTATCGACGCATTAATGCAGTGCAGTGAGTTCTCAAAAGTCGGGTTTATATAATTACAGGGTATAATCTTGCCAGTACCCATAATTATATATACACACCCCTCCCCCCTGAGGGGGGGGGGGGGGGGGTAATAATATAGAGCTACGGTAGTTGGTTGATCCTGTTCAGTACGTTGTTTTGAGCCATTTGTAACTCATTGACAATTCATGTTACATAGACACACTCTAGTGAAACCTTATTTCAATCAATCTCGAGCTGTATATTAAACCTAACAAGATTTTCAAAATGAATTATTTTGAATAATTATATTGTTTTGAAAGGAGATGATAAAGGATTCCCCTAGAGTGTGTCTATGTAATGATTGTCAATGAGATCCAATGGCTCAAAAGTCCCCTGCCCAGGATCACCCACTACCGTAGCTCTATACCCCCCCCCCCCCCCCCTTGTAGCTATGCCATTGCCACTGGTATCACTGGTACCACTGGTATCACCCATTGAGGGTATTAAAAAAAAAAAAAAAAAAGTAATTTGAAATATTATAAGATGAAAACTAACCATCGATTTTACTAGCTACCTGAAATGTAAACTATATAGAATAATTGTATAGATGGCGCTCGACCATGTACGTTGACGAAACAAAATTGGAAAAGCATAATTATACTAATTTGTTTTTCGCATGCATATTACGCAGCATTTCGGGAGGTAAACAATAGCGTCACAATCTATGTACCGTACCGTTGTGGCACAAATCTATGCACAATACACACGAAGATAAGTGACCACCACGTATGTCAAAGCACTTCTGGCTTATTCGAGTCGTATTTCTACCCCGGAGGAACCGGCTAATTTGCGGTTCAGAAACCGCCGGAGAACATTTCTCCATATTGCATACTCGCGCAGCTTGATTGCATTTCGAGAGAGGACGTCTACTGGACATATATTTTAGCTTATCATTCGACAGATTGGAGAATCGGTAAGTTGCTTTTATTGAGTAAATGTACTAGAAAGTCAATTGTCTAAAAGTGAAGCAGGAAATGAGACAGAAGACTTTTAAAATACATTTTTGTGAGAGAGGTTTCAACTGAAGAAGACGTCGTCGAAGTTATCAATCTTGACTTGCCATTCATTGGCAATTGACGTGCATGTGTGGGGATCGGATGGTATGGCGCCGCGCTGCCAGTGCATCGTCAACTCATTGATTGGCGTATGCAATGCAGTGAAGACAGTCTGTGTCTAATTTATGACTATGAGCGCTAACAAAGTCATGAACGTGACTTTTAATTAAGTTATTGCCACAATGACATATTATTGTATTTGTAATTTTGCACATCGGCAGCACACCCACAAAAATCAGAATATGGCACCAAATATTTGAAATAAGGGTGCACATGACATAATAAATAATAATTGATCTACTCTTCCCAAAAAATATAATATTTTGTAATAAGCGAACAACAAAAGTCAAAATAGTATTTAATGAGAAATTCTCACTTCTTGTGGTATTTTTCATGAATCCAGCTTCAGTGTCTGAACAAAATATTGGAGAATCTGCAAATAAAATTGAATGGGAATTCCAGTCAATTCCTTCAAGTAGAATGGAGATTTTTAATAATAAAATGACTTCGCAACATTGTCCTTATTGACCGTAACAGCATTTCTATCCATTGATGTTTGGATTGAGCAATCTTCGTAAAAAGCTAATCAAGGCTACACATGCAAAGACAATTTGTATGTGCACATTATTAGCAATTCACACTGCCATTATATGTTTGTTGAAGTTTTCTACATGGGAATGGGATGTAAAGAAGTGCGTGTTCAGTCAATGGCAGATTAGTGCGCAAAGTTATGAGACCAAGTTTTTTCTGACTCTGGAAAGAAAATTGTACTACTACTGGTAAAATGACACGGTTACACTTACAGAATAGGGCCATTATAATCAAATGACTTGTGATTTAAAAAACAAAATAATTGAGATGTACCACAGTATCAAATCATAAGGATATGAAAAATATATATGAGTGTATGCTTCTTGGTAAATCTTGGAAGATTGCTTTTCTTAATTTTAAACTTCCTTTTTTTTTAGAAGTTTAGTGATCTACTATTGACCACTAACTAAATCATTTGTTTTCTTAAAGTGATATTACCTTTTTGTTTGACTTATTGTAACTAAGTAACAGTAGAAAGAAATGGGTTTAGTTTTTTTAATTAGTCTCCTTACTTATAGAGAAATTAATGAAAAGTGTTCAAGAAAGCTTTTTGATTGTAGTCAAAATCAGTGAGCAAAGGTGCACTCATATGTGACCTTACACCACAAAACGACCGTTATGTCGCTGTGGTAGTTTGTCTGTTATTAGCTGATATGTGACCTTACATCACAAAACGACCAATAAGTCGGGAAAACTGATTGTGCTGATTTTCATATAACATTAAAATAGAAATCATTACCTATAAAATGGTATATAATTTGTCATATTTGGACTAAGCAAACCCTTTAAAAATGAACGCCAAAGATTTGGAATATGGCTGAAGCATTTTTCAAATAAGGGAGAAACGTGCCGCTTAAAAGATCAGTGTCCATTCAAGCGCTGTAATAAGATCACATTTATTAGATGAAAAATAATATTTAAACACGACTTCCGACGCTCAACATTTCACAGGAGGTAGATTAAAGTGATTCAGGTAAAGTGTCAGATATTGCACAAAATGACATTTGAGACTTCAATCCTATATCAATATCATTGTAAAATACAATTGAAAGATTTGTGAAAGTTTGAAAGAAAACGAAAACCGTTTACCTCGTGAAAAAAGGGAATATTGATTTCATATTTTATCACCGAAAACTGATGGCTTACCGTAAATTTGTCACAGGAATGATGGTCCCGCCGTTGATATGCGCACCCGTACATGTACACATCGGCTCAGCTCAACAGTCGCGGGTACATCGACTCGTTGAATTGCGCTGCCGTGTCTATCGGGGAGGTTCAGCCCGTGATCGCGTTGCCTGTTGCGCGCCCGCCGGGTGGGCGTGAACGTAATAACTACAGCTACCGTAGCTACCAAATAAAAGCAACTCCACGTACGCATATTCTGAATTTCCATTGTTCTCTTTCAAATTTTCTTATATAATTACTCACTCTCCCTCTCTCATATAGTAGGCAACATCCGCCATATTGTGTATTCATTTTTCATGGAGACAATGGAATAGCGGGTCAGACTGAAAGGGGGCACACCGTATATTTTTTTCTACAGAATGTTCCCCCTGTATAATACATTATTGGCTTTCTTGCAGTGGCATGACTATTTTGAAAAGTGGGGGTGGGGTCGTGGAAGGGAGCAGGGATGGTGTGGGAGGGGTATCGCACTATCGACCCTCCCACAGTAGGGAGCTTTTGCAACTTTTCACTCGAAAAAATGTGCAGTGTGTTCCTTACCTTGGAATATACTACGATTCAAGAAAGCATGACCTCGGGACCACATGATTGAAACCATTATAGAAACAGGCATACACCCTACATGCATGTCTATAATATATAGGCTACATTTGGGGAGGGTATGTGGGTAGATTTTTTGTATGTATCACCTTGGAAGTATGCTAGTTGTGCAAAGGATAGATATCCCCCACCATTCACCCTGTCATACCCCCAATCTATTCCTGTGATGTTTATATGCATGTCTATATATAGGCGACATTTGGGGAGGGTATGTGGGTAGATTATTTGTATGTATATCTTTAGAAGTATGCTAGTTATGCAAAGGAGAGATATCCCCCACCCTTCACCCTGTCATACCCCCAATCTATTCATGTGATGTTTTGTATTTTTATGGCAAATTATTAGGGGGGATGCGCCCCCAGGCAACATCACTGCATGTAGAGGTTGCTCCCCATGTACTCCTTATTTTTTAATAACACAGTGAATGAAAGATATAGATTTTCAGACAGTGTGAGCACATTATTTATCTTTTATGTCAACCAGTTGCAAATAACTACAAGTCTGTTTTGTGTTAGTATCTAACATGCGCACACACACACACACACACACACCCACACTCACACATACTCTGCGGATACATCACTACACAGAGCCCACATTTACATTCAAGTACAGTCAAACCTGTTATAGCAGCCACCTTTTTATAGCAGCAAACCTGCCTATAATGGCCACCAAACAAGATCCCTTGCAGAGAAAAGGAATGTAATGGAACCTGTCTATAGTGATCACCTTTCTACAGTGCCACTTTGATTGGCAGTCATGGTACACAGGTTTGACTGTACATTTTCATGCTTCTAGCCATTTTCCCCCTTTACCTGGTACTATGTGTGCATTTTTTACATTTCAAACTAACAAAATCGCCTGTTTGTGTATGCTGGTAAATACTTTTTTGAAGTAGGATTTACATTCCTGAAATTTGAAGCAATGCAAATGGTTGAATAACTTGTGTATTTACACAGCATTTACACATTTTATGAAAATCAATTATATAACAATATGCAATTATTGTTATTTGGATACTTTGTATTTAATTTTTCAATAAATGCAGAAGCAACTGTTACAAAAAATGAAATACTGGGTGATTGATTAAACTTTTGGATGTGTGCAGATCATGTAGTGTCTCTGTGAATTTATTTATTTATTTATTTATTTTGGTATACATTTCAAACTGATCAGCAGCAGTGCTGAAAGGATCAGTGTACATTGAACATCAAAACATACATAGTATAAACAATACAATATAGCAATTGTTACATTCGAATTTGAATGAATTGGAACAACAAAATTTACAAAAGTAAATCACTATAAAATAAACAAAGCTACATTACACAAAGAATAAATATCAGATCATTGTGCATAATTGTGTCTCATACATTGTCCACCTAGCCATTTGGTTGATCCTGATCTATGAAAAATACAATTGAGTTGGCCGACCCTTCAATACCCTGCACATAATAGGGGAAGCCTCTGTGAATCCAAGCAAAAGGAGGGTTAAAAGGACAATTGGCATAGTGATACACACTCACATTTCTTCATGGGTGTTATTAGCAACTTCAATCATACATTATATCAATAACCTTGTACAATTATTCTGAATTATATTATTTATTAGTATTTCATCTGAGAAAAACAATGGTTTGTTTGAGTTTTAAAAAATGATAAATTTATGTCATACAGGGAAACCCTGTTTAGCTCGCTTATAACGAGGTACCGTACTGCCCACTGATTTGAACTTCAAATTAAAAACATCCTTTTTCATTAAATCATAATTACCTTTATCACATGTAATAAGGAAGACATGAAAGATATATTATCAAATTTATTTTGATTGAATTTGAAAAAGATAACAGATTGTTGCTATGAGCACTATTCGGTCATTGTTACCTTCCCGCAGCAAAACTTATCTTTGTTGATACAGTGGAACCTCCTAACAAGAGGTACCGGATACAGCGATGATAATTTTACACGTCAAGGATCTTTGTATTTTATTATTTTTAAGCCCAGACACAAGATACCTGACATAAGGTATTCAATCCAATTGTGCCCGAGGTGCTTGTTATAATAAGGTTTTGTTAATTTTTGCCAAAATGTGTGCGTGAATAATTCCATGCTAAAGAGTTGTATTTGAGAAATGAACTGTTTATGCTATATATCAATTTGAAGGCCTTATCGGTAGGGCCTTAACCCCTTGACCACAGGAACCAAGTGGGTTGTGTACAAAGTCTATGGGGATTTCATAAACTCGTAGGGAACGGGTTAATTTGGCATCAGCATGGTGAGGGATCTGTGGGCAATCACTGGCCGAACATCCCTACCACTTCCCACGGTCGACGTCCACATCTAACATGTCTCATACGCTAGAAGTCCTGCTCCAATATTATGGTGTTTTCGCTCAGCGACGTACAGAGCTTTCAACGACGCAGGGAGCGATCTATTGCCCCGTTCACCGCGCTCAAATAACTTTCGTTGACAAGCAGTTTCGCTAATTTGGTGAAGGCGGACGTACATTCGTAGACTGCATGACGTCACATCTCGTTGTCACAAGCAATGTATAGACAACGCATGGCTGGCTTGTATTGTTAACACGCCAACTAACTGTCTATGTACTACACATGATAGCAATGTGCTGAATGTTTACCTCGCTACAAGCATGTTGATTGGTTGACCATAGAGCTGTATCGTGCCGTCGCATAATAACCGGAATAATTCTGACCAAAGTGTGTCGCAGATTTAAACCCAAGAACGGTCGGCCCGCTGTTACTGTAGGAAGTTCCTGATTTTGCACACGAACTGCAGGATTCCCCGTTTGCAAAAACCTGCTAGCTTAGTTCCTTGCTAATGGACGTTGTGGGTCCGTTTCCCACAGGGTATGAGCATGGCGACTAAAGGGTCTGCGAGAACTTGGGTGTTGGCGGCCTGGTTATTTGTTCTGGGTGGTGTAGTGGGTGTGTAGAATCTTGATGGGTCTTGAAGAAATCTATAGAGAGGGTGAGATTTGTGAAAAAAGGAATGCAATCAGATAAATAGTAATGTGTAAGTCATGTGCACTTATTGCACACAATGAACCACAAACATGTATTCATGTAGTAAAAATAGGATTTGATTTCTAATCAACATGGACCAAATTTGTTATTTTCCCTTCAGTTTGTTAGGATCGAAAGCTACACTATTATTGACTCTAATTTTATTCCATTGTCAATTTTTCAGTAGCAGTTTTCATCTGTTTTTCAATCGGTATACAGTATACAGTATGCCTAATGCATTTGTCTCTAATAAGCAAAATAATAAATCTAAGGTCCACATTCTGAAAATCTTGCAGAGATACAAAATAAAATCATGCTAAAATAATTTTCATCATTCTGAAAATGGTGTAAGGGAATGTTGATGCAAATTCTACAATGCATTTTGAATCTTTTCTCATGTCCAGTAATGTCGGCCCTTGTTTATTGAGATTTTCTGTTATATAACATAACAATCAAGCCCATGATAAGTTTTCAAAATATGCGCTCAATGCAATTCTTTCCTCCTCTGACATTTATCTATGTTGTTTTCCCAGTTTCGAATCCCAGTGAGATCACTTTGTGCAAGTATAGCAATTGACATTTGACACACAATTTGGTATGCCAAAATAAACTCTCATTGATTTTGCCTGTTAATTTGAAGATGAAATTCTAGTTTCAGAACACAGATCTATCATTTATCTCTGTCCAGTCCAAGAAAAAGGTTCTCAATGAATTACCTTAACCATAAGTCAATCGGGGTCACCACCAGCACAAATCGTGTGAGTCGTGTCAGCATGCAGATTGCACGTCCATTCTATCGGTACTCGGAAATCCTCTATGTATAATGTCGAAGAGAACAGCCACATCCAATGCTATAAAATGAGGATAAAAATCAAAAAGTTGCTTAATGATGGCAATTGGTATGGAAAGTCAATTTCCTTATGTAAGACAAAAAGAAAACACTGATCATCCAAGGTTTTTTCCCCAACATTTTGATTGCCAAGCCTAATATCTAATGAAAAAAACTTGTCCTGAAGTAAGAGATTTGCAGATTAGCCGGAATTTTCCATGGAGGCGGAGGGGGGGGGGGGGGGGGGGGGGGGGGGTGAGGTTGGTCACACAAGGGAGCAGAGCTATGCGGCTTTGTACGGCAACAACATGGGCGGGCCAGTACAGAAAGTTTGACATATTTGACGTAGTCGTACAACATTTCCGAAGCCGAGAGTATGATTTAGTATTTTGGTTTAAAATTTTCGACATTTTCGAGGCCGAGACCACGGTTCTTCGTACTTTACGAGGTCAAGACCGCTAAAGTATAATCTCGGACCAGTACAAATTTGAAATTGGGAGGTGGATCAAATCAATCCACCAAATGCACCACCTGACCACCACAATTCACAATGACAATAATTGTTTTTATTTTGCAACATTTCACTTTTGTCTTTTGAGTTTGACAGAGTACTACACAGACACAGTGCATTCCAGACCATAGACCTAACATATACATCAAAAATGAGCATCGATAAAAAAAACACAAAAAACGGATTACCCATTCTATTTCTATATCAAATTTGAGAAGGCCCATCATTTCATAATCATAAGTCATAACAAAAGAGATATCAACATAACTAGATCGACAAATCTATTGCTTTCATGGCCTCTTTGACATTATCATTGTCATTTTCACAGTGAAAAAGACAATAATAATGTCAAAGAGACCATGAAAGCGATAGATTTGTCGATCTACACTCAAACTTGAATTGCTGATTCTGATTCTGATCTACGTACCTTAGCCCGATGCCGAGGCGCGGGCCGAGGCCGGGGCTTCGATCGACGCTGAGAACTCGATCAGTCCGAGAGCGAGCACCCCGTGCATGCAGCTTCTCAGACTCAGCTCTGCATGCATCTCAATTATCAACCAAATTGTTGTTTTTTCTTCTTGATGAACCTCTAGATCTCCTCCCAGGCCGCATTCTCATTCGTATTTCCTTTGTAGATTCTCAAACGGTTTCTTCAACAAATTTGCTAGTGGTATTTAGTACACAATGCAAATATGCACCGAACCGAAGTAGCGCTGTAGCTGTACGCGTATATCATATTACGTACGGCAGCTCTACGAACGTACGTCTATTAGTATTATGACTGTATGCAATATAGCCGGGCGGGGATCGGACACAATATAGCAGGCACGACAAGGTCAAAGGTCACCAAAGGCGTTGATTAACGCTTTAGAAATAAAAGATTTAAATGATAATTATCTTCATACTAAAGGGACATTTGAAAAAATCAAACCCTATTTTATTCTTCTTTTACCATAAGCTAAACAACACGGTAGAAGAGAAACGAGGAAGCTCCAAGTAATTTTCGTGGATTTGGACACTTTACATGATTCACTTTAAGATATATGCTTATTCAGGAAATACCAAAATCCTAAATCTCATATTTTGAAAAAAAATTGACTATTTTAGCTTATAAAAGAGAAACTACCACAGCGACATAACGGTCGTTTTGTGGTGTAAGGTCACATATAGCCAAATTTTGTTTAAAATATGAAATTCTGGATTTTGGTATTTCCTGAATGAGGGTATCATAATCTAACTTTTGTGAAATTTTGAGCATCAGAAATCATGTTTAAATATGGTTTTTAATCAAATAAATATGATCAGATTACAGTGCTTGAATGGACGCTGATTTTTGAAATGGCCCGTTTTCTCCCTAACTTTAAAACTGATTCAGCCATGTTCCAAATCTTGGCTGCTCATTTTGAGAGGGTTCGCTTAGTCCAAATATGACAAATTATATACCGTTTTAAAGGTATTGACTTCTACTTTACTGTCATGGAAAAACTAGCACAATAATTTTTCCCGACTTATTGTTCGTTTTGTGATGTGAGGTCACATATGTGGTTTCACTAGGTAAACAGTGTTATTTTTCTATGACATCATCACCAATCATTCAGAAGAATCTAGATAATGATATTGGTACAATTGAAGTCACAAATACATGTAAGTCAAACAAAAAGGTTTGTAAAAGCTCTGGGATAAGTGATTTTGGTTGAATTAACAAATCATTTTAGATTTTAGAAAGTAGTATTACATTGTAAGTACTTGACATTTTTTAGTGTGAAGTTACATTTCACTCTCGTACATGTATGTTAAAGACTTTACTGAGTAAGAAATTAGTCTTAACAGTAAAATTGTACTTAGGGCTGGATTCCAAATTCCATGTTCAATTTGAATAATTTTGGACAATAGCAGAATGCCATGATAATATAATCTTCCCATCAATTCATATTTAATGTGTATGTTTTGTTACATTGTAATTTGTATGATTCATCAGAAGATAAAGATTATGGAGCTCCAAACTCAAAAGTAAGTGACTCTCCAGCTTATTTATCAATGGATTGTGTTAACTTGTTTTTAGCATGCTTATGATTTTTGATTGCTTTGATTTTAATGATGTTCATGTATGTAATTGTATGCATTGCATAGCATGCTATTGACAAATAACAGGTTGATATTTTTGTACTGGATATCTATATTTTGTTCTGAATTATTCTGAAAACATTGTGGATTAATTTCCAATATAGATGTACATGTAAAAGGTTTTCTACAATACTGTATTAAATGTCAACTCACCCATTTTCGACTTACAAACTAATACATTACAAGGTAATATGCAGTGCTCGAAATAAGCATAGGCCCGCTGGCTCGGGGCCACTAAAAATTAGCTCCGGGCCACCAAATTTCATTGATCCTAAATTCTACTGCCTGGCCCGTTCGGGCAACCAACATAATTTGTTTTGTTTTTCTTTGTTTGGGGCCACCAGATTTAGGTTTTGGGCCACTCAAAGTTGAACTATCTTGTTTTTACTTGCCTGACTGGGCCACAAGGCAAAAAAAGTTAATTTCTAGCATTTCTAGCAAGTCTAATGGCCCACCCCCAACTGGCAATCTCACATAGATCTATAAATCAATGTAGGAATAATTGTTTCTTAACTTTTTTTTTTCCTGTCAGGCAAATGAAAACAAGATATGTTCAAGTGGCCTGACAGCTGAATATGGTGACCCCAATCAAAGAAAGAAAAACAAATGTTACTTGGCAATTTTGTTCTATTTAGTGTCCATTCGGGCAATTAAAATTTAGCATTGATGATATTATGGTAACATGTATTAGCTCTGGCTATTTGTCAAATGTGACTATGTACTTTGAATCAGGGAAACAATTAATATTATAATTGTCATTTTGGGGGCTACTTTTCAAAGATTCAGTAAAAAAATAACACTGTAAAATCTAGTTTCCATTGCGCCCTATGCAATCCTGGCCCTATGCAATAACCTGGCTGGGTCTCTTTTACAATTATCAGGGGCTGTTTTTAAAGACATCTTGGAGCTAAATTGCCCAGAGTCCCCACATGTATCTTTTCACTGCATTAATGTGTACATAGTTTCTTGAGAGAATTGAAGGTAGAGTGAGCTGAGAGACTAGGAAATATCAATATTTGCTTTGCCGCACTTTATGTTTCAAATGTCTTTTTGAATTCAATTTAACACATTTTATGTTGCAGTTCTATGTGTACATGTCCATGTTGTAATCATGTACAGTAATTTTGTTCTTTGGTGTTTACATGTATAACATGCACAATGAATGTACAGTATCATGTTAAATGTTTGCATGTTTTACTGTACTGTACATGTATGTAATAATAACAATGTACTTTTATGTTGTTATTATATCAGTGTCCACCCTTTGGATGCCTCAAACGTCTCGCTCAACTGATGAATGAATGATACTAGTAATCAGATGTCGCAGTTCTTTTTATGTGCAGAAATTGATTTTCACGTTGTAAACATGTACGGTCTATAGTCAAATTTTCTTTGATATTTATGTGCGCACAAATGCAGAGCTGCCAACATTGAAATTCAACAATCCAGAAGATTTAGGGAAATTTCATCAGAAATCACCCTGGAGATACTCTATCCAAATGCATACAACCTTATGACAATGATCTTTCAATAATCAGGGGGATTGGCTGATGGGATGAAATCAGATGCAGTAATCTTGGTCTGTTTTCAGGGAGTCTCCTGCGAAATCATGGAGACTTGGCAGCTCTGCAAATGTATGAATGTTTACTGCACTAGAAATGTATGTTTCCCTCCTACTTGTGGCCATGAGCAAGTAAAATGAACACTCTTCAAATGTTGGTTGCCCGAAGCTCCAAACGAAGAATTGGGTAGCCCCACAACAAGAGTTGGATAGTCCCAAAACAAGATAAAGGGTCTTTTACTTTTGGTTGCCCAGTATAAAGGCAATTCAATTTGGCAGCTTGAAGCACATTTTTGGTGGCCTCTGGCCAGTGGGCCTCTAGGCTTATTTCTAGCACTGTTTGCATGTTTTATGAGCATGTACATGTACATGTATGTTATAGTGATACAATGTTTATACAGTATATAGTAGAAGTACGCAATGGAATGGTATGTAATGTAATGTAATGTAATGTATTGTTATGTTAGATGTTAAATACAATGTAATGTTATGTAATTTGTGTGTTCATGATAGAGAGGATGAGAGAGCAGAGCGGGCAGACGCAATAGGGAATATCAGTGTCTGCCCTCTTTTTGCCTCAAATGTTTAGCTCGTCTGGTGAGAGAATGATAATCGATGTGCAGTATGTCCGCATGAGTTGTAAACATGTATGTAGTCCAACTATTCCGTTGGCAATCATGTGCTGCTATATCAGTGAAAAAATGCAAAGGGGCTCGGAGCAATTTAGCCCCCGAAATGCCAAAAAGAGCCAGACAAATTAATTATAAAAGAGCCCTTTTAAATTTAATTTGCATAGAGTTCAATGAACAACAAATTCAGATTTGCCATTTATTTATGCAGACACGCCTGAAAAGTAGCCTCCGGAAAATACATTTAAATTTTCTCCCTGGTGCACATGTGCATTTGTGTACATTTTACATGTTTGCATGAAGGCATGTACATGTATGTGACAGTGACACAAATTGTAATGTTCATGTACTGTAGAAGATAATACTCATGAGGTAGAGAGCGCAAGGACAAGAGACCTATCAGTATGATCAGTTTCTGCCCTCTAGTAGCCTCAAATGTCTCTAGCTCATCTGTTGAGAGATTACTGATCAATGCACATGTCCATATTTTAAATTGTAAACAATTCGTCAATTTATTCACATTGGTGTACATACAGTATGCACATGTATACATTAATGTTGGCATGTTTTTTTGTGCAAGTGACAACATTATTTAAAGGTAATACATGTCCATATTGTCAGGTGAGAGTGAGAAGGGCGTTAATTTGATTTATTGCTAAATTGAGTTCTATATCTTGTACATGTAGGTTGGAGCCTTCTCTATGTGATGTCAAATGTTCATCATTTATATCTAATTTCAAATTTCAAATGGAAACATTTAATCAAAATAAAGAGAGAGCTATATTTGGTTTTAAAACAACTTACAAGGCTCCTCAACTTTGAACTTGATTATCTCAGAAGTACAGTTCTGTTGCCTCAAACCTCTGAGCTTTATAATTTATTGATGTTGCAGTCAGTGAAAAAATACATGGGGGCTCAGGCCTCAGGGCGATTTAGCCCCCCAAATGCCAAAAATAGCCCCCCCCCCCCAATAAATCATTAAGGAGCCCTGGAAAATTTGCATAGAGTTCAATGCCAAACGAACTTTAGACTTTAGAGTGCTGTTTTCAAGTAAGTAAGCAAGCTTAAAAAGTAGCCACCCCCCCCCCCCCCAACAAAAACAACAACATACATTTTAATTTTTCCCTGGTTGCAATGGTTGAAGCAGGTGAACAGAACTTGTACTATATTTGTCAATGGTTTTAAAATATGCACATAAATGCAAATGTTGGCGTATTTTCTCTAGACTGTGATATTTGTACACACAACATGTATTTAGTGAAGTTGAATAATTTGTGTTAAAAGAAAACAATAATGTTTGCCCAGGGACCTGTTGCAGAAAGAGTTACAATCGATTGTAAAGTTGCAGTTAATTGCAAATCAGATCATGTGCAAATTTTCTGACTCGCAAATGATGGCAACTTTACAACCGATTGCAGCTCTTTCTGCAACGGGGCCCTAGTCTTGTAAACCTCTTAAATAACTTGCACATCTGATGATTGAATGATATTTTCAGATGCACATTGCAGTGAGCTACGTAGGTGATAGATGTGGTAAACAAGTACACTGTACATGTATGCACTGCGCTGCCTACACACTATGACAATTTTGTTTGCTCGTTCAATGCAAAACACATTTCAAGACGCTGTTTTTGTAGGCAAATGATGAAAGTAGTCGCCCATTCTTTTCCATGGTTACCATTAGTGTAAGTGCTTTCCTAAAAGCCATAGTGCCATATTGTCAACATTGGGATGTTTATGGTACCATTATAAACTCTATCGTATACATGCACTTGTAATAAAGAGCGAGTGAATGACAAGTATTTTCTTTTACGAGGAACATTTTCAATTATGGGACATCCAAGAACCCTGGGAATACGGTTGACAAAACATTGAATAAATGAAGAAAACACAGATTGCATCTTTGTTTTTCCCATTAATAATATTACAGCACCAACCTTGATCTCTTTGTTCGAATGAGATTATTTATGAGAGGTTGTTTTTAAAGACATCTGCATTGTGGTGAAATGATGTACACAGGGCTCGACACTAGCACTTGCCCGCTTGCCCGGGACAAGTAAAAATGGATGTTGGGCAAGTCAAATTTCATAAATTGTCTAGTTTGCTTGCCAGATTGGGCAACTAAATAATTGTTCAACTACATTTACAAGAGAACAATGCCATTTTATATACATGTGTAAATCTCACCTAGAAGTAAGAGGGCAAGTACATTTTATAGTGGGGCAAGTAAAATGTAAACATTTATGATTTTACTTGCCCAAACAGGCCAGTACAGAAAAAAGTTAGTGTGGAGGCTTATGTACAAGTATTGCACAGGAGTGTTCTGAGCATTTAGTGTTTACAAGTATCGTAGATGTTATTTCATCCCCTGTACCGATAACCAAGTCACTTTTATTTTCTTCATGAGAATGGGCTAAATTTAGACAAAACAAATGTTTCCATATATTTGTACATTTTTCCATTACCCTTTTTGAAACAGAACAAAATATAATTGTTCAAAACAGAAAACCCTTTTTACTGATACAATGTCATGTACATGTATCTTTAGTGCCTACAACTTAACACCTTGCCTACAAGATTTTGCATTTTCCATAGAGTTAACACATGGTACACCAGGTTCTTGTATTGAATGGGTTAATCACTTGTCTTATGTAGGCGTATGTACTCAACAGCTCATGTATAAACATATTGTACATGTCTGTTTAGGTGGACATGATTGGAAACCCGTAGACTAGCCTATCAGTGAAAAACCTTCAGTAAACTCAATTTATTTTGGGCAAAGGTTATCATTGTACATGTAGGACATTGATATGGGTCGAGTGCAGTGTTTCACTAATTGTGACTGACACTGTATTCTTTCTAAAATGAAGTGTCTCGGCATACATGTACTTAGTGGCCAGAGTGCTTATGGTCAGCCAACAATTTAATTTGGCCACTAGAAACTAACGTATTTATCTACAGCAAAATGATATGGTGGGAGACTGGGGGACTCTATCTACATGTAATGTGACATTTTGGCCACCTGAAACTGAAAGAAAATCCTCTGGGACAGCCTGCAATGTTTGCATACATACCGTAAATCTCCCTGTACAGTATAAGATGCACTTTTTTCCTTCAGAAAAAATTTCAAAATGGGGGGAGCGTCCTATAAACAGGTACAGCAAAAAAAATAAATAAATAAAATAAAAATATATATTTTTTTTTTTTTGGACACCCTGTAGTCATGTTGAATGTGTAAAACACATGGTTTAGGGCATGACAAGAGCTTGCTGTTAGTTGTAGCATTCAGCAAAATATACCCTTTTCTCACACACAAAATATTGGTTACAGATCTGTAAAAATTGCAAGTTTATTGAGCAGTAATACTGCTGCTAATGAATATTCATACATTCTTGAGCAGCAGTACTAATTAAATATGCAATTTTCTAACCACAATTTTGCTCACAATTAAAAATAGTTGTTATTATATTTAGTGAGTATTGGTGCTCATGAATATTCATGAATATGAATATGAATATTTATGAGCACCAGTGTTACTGCTCAATAAATGTGCAATTTGTGTACTAACCACTATTTTTATGTGAGAAAATGATGTTGATGAATGCTACATTCAACATTAAGCTATTGTCATGCCCTAGACCAGTGGTATAACATTCCAACAGCACTTTAGGGTCTTTGTATGTACTTTATGATCAGTGGAAAACCTTGACAGTTGCTTCAATATTTCTTCACTAATTTGTTTAAGAACCAGAGCAAGGGCAAATGATTTTTAATTTGTAGGCCATAATTGGTATTATTGAAGTGCAGTATTTCACCTTTTAGATTAACGGCAATTCCAGCGTGACAGACGGGACATCCACTCATGACTTTTTCACAGTTTTGATTGATTTGTAGGCAAATGGTTAAACATTAAACAGGAGTTTTTATGCTAATGATATTAAATTGCAGTCATACTTTCAAAATATATGAGTTTTATTTTGTGTGACCTCTGACCTAGATGTCAGTGGGTCGTTGAACTCAGCGTGACAGACGGGACACACTTTTACCAAGCTTTTTTCACTACCTCACTTAATTTAAAATCCCTGCTAACTGGATGATCTTAGAAGGCTGCTCATGTCTGTAGGTTATTACTTGCCTAAGGCCAGTTGTATGCCACTACTTAGGGAAATCCCCCATGTTTGTCTTAAATAGGAAAAAATCCAAAATATGAGCGTGACAGACGGGACAAGAAAAACGTGACAGACGGGACATGTACAATTCCTATGGGTGAATTGGACAATCTGTAAAATATACAATTTCAGTCATTTTTAGGAGTTTTTCTGTAATAAATTACACCCTTATTGATAAAAGTAGTTGCTAAAAGATAAAAGCAGTGTTATTTTTAAAATTTAAATTGATTAAGGTAGGTAAGCTATGAAATAATCTAATTTTACAAAGTACAACACGATATCCAATGCATGGGACTGTAGAAAACCTTAAAATCCCCACCAATTACCTAAAATGTTGTTTTTACAGGTTATTTAAGTTGATAATGCCACCAACTATTGTGATAAGCCTCTAAAGTGACAGATTTAGCCAAACTCATTATGAAACAGCAACAACCTAGTTGAATTAACAAATTAGTAGTAAAAAGGAGCGTGACAGACGGGACAAAAACGTGACAGACGGGACAAAACGTGACAGACGGGACAAGATTAAAACATTGATATTTATATTCATAACTTATATTTTTACAAAAATGTAGTGTTAATGTAAAGGTAATAGGCCTTTGTTAATAAATATAAAGTTTTATCCAAAACCAGTCACAGGTATTTGCTAGGAATTAATTAATTGTTAAAAAACGTGACAGACGGGACAAAAATTGAGTTGAACTTTGACCCCCAGTAAATGCACGAAATAAAGTTTTTGGCGAAAATTGTTTATATTTATTTGAATTTTCACTCCATATCTATTATTAGCATTAAGTTTTTGAATATGCATCTAGATATAAATACAGATATAATCAATTTCAAATAACCCTTATTTTTCACAAATATGTCTAAATCCAATTAATAAGTCTAAAGATGCAGATTTTGGGCAAAAATGGCAAAATATCAAAAAAGCAAATATGGTTTCATAAAGTTCAAGTCATGCATTATCAGCCATAATAAGAAAACAAAAATCCACAGCAAACTTAATTTTGTTTGTTTTGGTAGACATTTTCATGGAATTGCCCTTAATACAGCTCATCTATCGTACAATAAGCCATAAGACGAGACATACAAAGTACAGTGGGTTGTGACTTGCATGATTGATGGGAAAAGCATTAATGATCACCCATACATTTTCATAATACATGTAGTTCATACTGTTCATACTGTTATATTATGCAAAATCAATTTTAAAGTGGGTACGTTTTCATTTAGCAAGTGTAAAATCTAGCCCTAAAATAATATATTTTCCCCTCAAATTTATATTTTGTCATCCTGCATACATATGTTTGACCGTTACACAATTGTTCTGGTCTGAAACATGAGGACTATTCCCTGCTTCTTCTGCAAATCAAAAGTGTGCACTAACAGTTATAAATCAGAGCAAAGGTTATGAATTAAAGGGATAGTTGAGTATTGGTCAAACTTAACTTTAGTAACCAAAACCTGCACCATTACGGTACAAACTACCAGTTATAAATGTATAACTCCACCATGCTCGAAAAGTATACACAATTACAAACGACTAAGTAAAACCCCTGTTATCATTAAAAAAAGAGCTGTTACAACTCAAGAGGGCGCTCTCTTAAAAACTCGTTGGTTTTAGCCATTTTTCATACAAAATTGTGCATTTGATGTTTTGTTAAAATAATGATTCAATAGAGATACATGTATCATCAACAACTTTTTAAAAACCTATTTAGATTTTTTTAAAGTAGTCTATAAGAATTTAAATTTTTTTTCTAAAAAGTCAAAATATCCCCTGGCGGAGAACTTTTGAATAAAAATACGTTTATGGATATTTCAGCCGTTTCTGAATCGATTTTGATCAAATAAAGTTTATTCTGTCATTAAAATTGTATGTTATTTCAAATTTGACAGTCAGTTTTTCATTATCTCACAAACAAATATTTTGGGAAGTGCCCTCTTTACCAAAACTCATCTATCCCTTTAAGGACATACATTTGTACGTTGGCAGGCCTAATAGTGATTTAGGGCAATGTTTCACAAACTGTTTCACTTTATCACACATCTGTATCATAGAGCTTATTCTCTGTTTACAGTATACCATTACAGGTCAGAGCTGGAGTAAACAATGGTAGGGTCATATGTTTGTATAAAGCGTGGGGGAACAAGGATGTGTCATATGACGTGTGTGATACCACATCTAAAGATCTGTAAACAAAAAATGACCCATGCATGTCAGTCATTTGTATTAGTCATATGATGTGTATTTCATGAATTGAAATATGAGGCAAGATGCATTCTATACCGTAATATCTATTCACAAGAGATGAATCATACATCAATGCTCGAAATTAGCACTAAACATTAGCTTTGGGCCACCAAATTCCACTGGCCCAAATGGGCAACTAAGTATTACAGAAATTACACAACGTTTAATGTTATTCTTTAGTTGGGGCCACCGGATTCAGGTTTCGGGCCACGAGAATGTGAAAAATCTTGTTTTTACTTGCCCCATTGGGCAACAAGGCAAAAAAGTTGCATACATGTACATCATACACATGTACAAGCAGCACGGTACTGGATGTTCTACTAAATGTTGGAACATTCCTGCATGGCTGCATGTCATTGTGTAATTTTAATTTTTTTTGAACTTTTTAACTAAAAATTCATCACAAGTTGCACATTTTCTGCAGCTTGGCTGCAGATTGGTTCACAAACTGTTTTCTTCAAATTGATGCATAGATATACCGGATATACGTTCATGTTCCTTACCTCATGGTTTGGAGACAAGAACTTGTTCGATGAACCAGTTCCCTAATGGATACAAATACAATTCATTAAAGGGGAATTAACCCTTATCCTTTTGACTTACTGGATGTAATGAGAGCATAACTACTATCATTGCTAGTCACTTATTTCCTCATGAATATTCCCGATTACAAAAATAATCAATATTTTATGGACCACTGTCGTCTGCTTTCAATGCCCATAGGAGGCGGCCATTTCTTCAACTACTCGCGGTGAAATGACGTGGCAGGCGGAGAACACAATAGCATTATCGTAACCCGCTATTGGGTCATTCCATGTCAAATCACCCAAAAAAAGTGAAAATTTTCATCGCACCCCCTCCGAATTTGCTAATATTTGGTATGTATGATATTTCAACCTTTTAAAGCTCAAATATTTAATTTTTAGCCCAATCCGCCCAACGGTTTTGGCGCTATGGTCGATTCTTATGGGGGAGTTTTGTAAGAAACGGGCGTTGGCACCATTTTTCAAATGGCAATTGTCCGTTAACCGTTGGGTCAATTTATGTTGTGATGGTGTCATTGGACTGGGGATGTTATATGCAATCCATTTATGCCATTTGTTTTCATGCATGAGCGAGTTTGGATACGATAACCTTTGACCTTAGTCTTTGACCTTCCGTTTTACCTTGTGGATCAAATAATTTTGAGAATTTTTTTGGCTTAAATGTTGTCTTGATATAATTTCTACAACATATGAAAGAATTGGAGATATATTATTTCTTGTTTTTTCTACAGCCTTGTTTTAAGTTTGAAAATTTCATGTAAAATTGAATTTTTTTAGACCTACACCCATGTCCAAGAATTCTATAGGGGTGTATTATGTATGAAAAAGACCTATTCAAAGTCATGATTAGAGGCCTATTCACACCCTGGCTTACCACAGTTAAATAGACCTGCTAATCCCCATACAATAGAAATCCAGACAAATGGCATCTATTGATGTTGCAATGACACCACATGTTTCTAACCTGACAAGGGCCCTGGGCAGAATCAATTGTGAGCCAGATCAAATGTTCTTAATGCACACATCTGATTGGTTGATATGCAGAAAATGTCTCCCTCTGCAACAGGGCCTAGGTGTAGTTTTGTTTTAAGTTTGAAAATTTCATGTAAAATTGAATTATTTTAGACCTACACCCATGTCCAAGAATTCTATAGGGGTGTATTATGTATGAAAAAGACCTATTCAAAGTCATGATTAGAGGCCTATTCACACCCTGGCTTACCACAGTTAAATAGACCTGCTAATCCCCATACAATAGAAATCCAGACAAATGGCATCTATTGATGTTGCAATGACACCATATGTTTCTAACCTGACAAGGGCCCTGGGCAGAATCAATTGTGAGCCAGATCAAATGTTCTTAATGCACACATCTGACTGGTTGATATGCAGAAAATGTCTCCCTCTGCAACAGGGCCTAGGTGTAGTTCTCTTCTTGAATACAATCTTTCAAGTTCAAGTTCAAAATGCAAACTTGTACATCAATCATGAAAGCAAATATCTACAGGTATCCCTTTTCAATGAATTTCATGTTTCTATGCACCATAAATTGCAATAGTTTGCAATAATATGCAATAGTTACATGATTTGCAATCTGTAAAAATTCAAACACAAACAGTAACTACCCCCTAGACAACTGCTCATAATTTCATAACCAATAATTGTTTCAAGATATCATCATACTACAATATTTCTACAGTTGTTTTGTACATTATGTGTGGAAATGAGAGATGGCTGAATGAGCACAGATTAAAGACAAATGACCCAATTTCAAAAGTCACAAGAACTTGCACATGCCTGTCCATTTTTTGTGAAACAGCACATACGTATGGCTTAATGCATCATTCATGGTTTGTGAAACAATGCCGTTTGATTTTCACACAAAACAACTGTATATTTATTGTGGTAACATGACATATTGAAACAATTATTGGTTATGAAATTATGAGCAGTTGTCTAGGGGGTAGTTACTTTTTGTGTTCAGTTTAGTTGGAAAGAATCAGGTTTGAATTTTTACAGATTGCAAATCATGTAACTTAATTGCATAAAATGTTGCATAGAAACATGAAATTCATTGAAAAGGGATACCTGTAGATATTTGCTTTCATGATTGATGTACAAGTTTGCATTTTGAACTTGAACTTGAAAGATTGTATTCAAGAAAAGAACTACACCTAGGCCCTGTTGCAGAGGGAGACATTTTCTGCATTTCAACCAATCAGATGTGTGCATTAAGAACATTTGATCTGGCTCACAATTGATTCTGCCCAGGGCCCTTGTCAGGTTGGAAACATGTGGTATCATTGCAACATCAATAGATGCCATTTGTCTGGATTTCTATTGTATGGGGATTAGCAGGTCTATTTAACTGTGGTAAGCCAGGGTGTGAATAGGCCTCTAATCATGACTTTGAATAGGTCCTTTTCATACATAATACACCCCTATAGAATTCTTGGACATGGGTGTAGGTCTAAAATAATTCAATTTTACATGAAATTTTCAAACTTAAAACAAGGCTGTAGAAAAGACAAGAAATAATATATCTCCAATTCTTTCATATGTTGTAGAAATTATATCAAGACAACATTTAAGCCAAAAAAATTCTCAAAATTATTTGATCCACGAGGTAAAACGGAAGGTCAAAGACTAAGGTCAGAGGTTATCGTATCCAAACTCGCTCATGCATGAAAACAAATGGCATAAATGGATTGCATATAACATCCCCAGTCCAATGACACCATCACAACATAAATTGACCCAACCGTTAAAGGACAATTGCCATTTGAAAAATGGTGCCAACGCCCATTTCTTACAAAACTCCCCCATAAGAATCGACCATAGCGCCAAAACCGTTGGGCGGATTGGGCTAAAAATTAAATATTTGAGCTTTAAAAGGTTGAAATATCATACATACCAAATATTAGCAAATTCGGAGGGGGTGCGATGAAATCCATTGGGTGATTTGACATGGAATGACCCTATTGTGTTCTCCGTCTGACACGTCATTTCACCGCGAGAAGTTGAAGAAATGGCCGCCTCCTGTTGGCATTGAAAGCAGACGACAGTGGGCCATAAAATATTGATTATTTTCATTATTGGGAATATTCATGAGGAAATAAGTGACTAGAAATGACAAAAGTTATGCTCTCATCACATCCAGTAAGTCAAAAGGCTAGGAGTTCATTCCCCTTTAATGTACTTGGAATCCACCTTGCAGGCTTGCAGTATGTACATTAGCTGTTGTTATGTAAGGCTTTCAAGTTTCTAGGAAGTAGCAACATATCTTTGTTGAAAGGATATTTAATAAATTGGAAAATGTTTGCTTACCTATTCCATTTACATGTAGCTCCTTAAAGGGGCAATAATCTAACAGTTTTAGTGTTGCACATAGCAAAATTTGATGTTGCATTTCAACAGCGCCATCTCATGAATGTTGCTGACCAGTGTAATTACAACCAATTAACCTTTGGCCCTAGGGTCTCATTGAGGTCACACTCCATAAGCCTTTAAGGTCACGCAAGCATGATTTAATGACACTCCCAGTGAACTGATGTTTTTTATGGGAGACTCACAACCCCTCCCTAGCTACCCAGTATTACGTTACTGCAGCAAGTGAATAAAATAATACAAAATGTTGTAAGCCTCATTTCCACTTTCCCTACCCCCTCCCTTTTCTCTCCCATCCCTCCCCTCTCCCTGTTTCTCTTTACACTAAACTACAGTAGTACATGCGAGGTGGGTCTTTCCCATCTCTCTGGTTTCAGCATAGACCTAGTAGGTCTATGGTTTCAGAGTACAAATAATAATAATGAAACACTTTTATATAGCGCATAACACATAAGCACAATTGCATGTCCCTATGCGCTTATTATTACCCTTGGTCATCAGGTAGAGGTCAAACCCGCACAATTATCTTGCGCACCATCTCGACTCCCCGGGGAGCATACTAGCCAATGGCAGCCATATTATAGCGCCGAGGCCAATTAGCATATAAACAGAAATTTGCCAAGGGTTGCACCTAAATGGTGTTTGCTAATATAATTGCAATTTACAAAGTATTCAAATATCAAATATTACCTTTGTTGGAATTACCCTTTTAAACAATAATCCTGAGAATATTCAACATCAATGAACAAATAAAGAATGTATTACAAATAAACAAGTACAGTATATGTTTGAATATAATAAACCAGGGCCCTTGCAAACGGAATCGAATAACTATTTTCTCCTTCCTCTCTGTCACTATTATTTATAATCTTACCCTTTATAATTCTCTTGTATCTACATACCTTGCTTAAAGGGATAGTTGAGTTCTGGTAAGAAGAGTACAGTTTTGGTGAAACTGAATTTTAGTAACCAAAACCTGCATTATTACTTACCAACTAATACTATAGCTAAACCCCTCAATAAAAGTTCGGAAACTCAAGTTTGATTGATCATATCTCTCATATTTTTTAATTAGCATATTCGAAATTGGTGTCACTATAAAGCCTCATTATATACCTTTCAAACGGTGCATCATGTATAGTGATTATGCAATTAGGGCGATTGCAGTAGCCCGGAGAATAGGGGGAGGAAGGAAGTGAAATGTCGCGAAATGGCTCAATGCATTTAATTTACGAGTGCATGACAGTGCTGACCATTTCTTAAAAGTTCACTTTCTATTGAATAATGCCACCCTTTCCATTCATCAAAATCATTGGAATTCGATACAATTTTAACGGAAATGATCTCTTCATTACGATGGAATATTAATCATAAGGATTATGCAAATGGGGTGGGTGCAGCTAACCGGAATATGGAGATGGGTCGAGTGTGAAATCAAACAAAAAGATATGGAGCGTTGTATTTTTTTTTGGAGCTTTTGGGAGGACTTTTTAGCATTTCAAATAAAATAATCATGATTCAAATTGATATCAACGGAAAGCCCAACGACTCTTCTGTAAGAAAATGTAAAATTTATAATGATTTTAATAAAGGGGGCTGCACGGAGATTAATGTGGGGGAGCCTCAAAAGTGACCCATTTCAAAAGGCTCTGATTTCAAGGCACAACTGAGTCACTATTCATGCGTTTTCAATTGAATTCGTCTTATTCATGGCCAACTCATTCAAGTCACATTAAGCCCGGCGCAGACAGATCCGACTCGACCCGATCCGACTGGTTTTCAGCCTGCTTAACTCAGTATTCGTTGCCTCAGGACTCCGGTTTTGCCTGTCAGGAGCCAGTCGGAGGTCATTTGAGGCCGATTCAACATGTTGAATCGGCTCCGACTGAGCAAAACCGTCTCTAGCCTGACTGAAAACTAGTCGGATCTGGTCGAGTCGGCTCTGTCTGCGCCGGCCTTTACACCCTCCACACAAGGGTAAAAGACACCGACAACAAATCAGAGCGTTTTGAAATGTGTCACCTTTGAGGCTCCCCCCACATTCATCTCCCTGCCGCCCTTTACAAAAATCATTATAAATTTCACATTTTCATACAGAAGAGTTGTTCGGCTTTCCGTTGATATCAATTTGAATCATGAATATTTCATTTGAAATGCTAACAAATCCTCCCAAAAGCTCGAAAAAAATGCAACACTCTGATCTGTTGTCAACTCCATATTTTTTGTCTGATTTCACACTCGACCCATCTCCATATTCCGGTTTGCTACGCACAACCCATTTGCCTAATCATTACGATCAATATGCCAGCGTAATGAAAAGATAATTTCAATTAAAATGGTATCAAATTCAATGATTTCGATGAATGGAAAGGGTGGCAGTATTCAATAGAAAGTGAACTTTCAAAAAACTGGTCAGCACAGTCATGCACTCGTAAATTAACTGCATTGAGCCATTTCGCGACATTTCACTTCCTGCCTCCCCCTATTCTCTGGGCTACTGCAATCGCCCCATTTACACAATCCATACACAGAATGCACCATTTGAAAGGTATATAATGAGGCTTTATTGTGACACAAAGTTCGAATATGCTTATTTAAAAATATGAGAGATAATTATGATCGATCAAACTTTTTTGAGGGATTTAGAACCCTTAGAACGGAACACAAAATTACAAATGACTTCGTAAAGATCATGTTATCATTAAAAAAGAGTCGTTAACAGGTAAAAGGACGCTCTCTAAACACTCATCGGTTTCAACCATTATGAATGAAATATTGTGATGTTCTGTTGAAATAATGCTTAGATAGAGAAATAACCATCAGCTATTTAAATACCTATTTGTAACTTTTTGAAAAGAGGAAGCATTTAAAAATTACTGAATAATTGTGGGGCCCACATTTATTACAAATGGCTATGTTATGGAAATTTCAGCCGTTTCTGAACCGATTTGATAAAATAAAGTTTATTCTGTCATTAAAATATTGTGCTCTTTCAAATTTTACACTCAGTTTTTCATTATCTCACAAAAAATAATTGTATGTAGCGCCCTCAATACTAAAACTCAACTATCCCTTTAACTTAATTCTTCCAGCTATCTTTGACATTACATTCTTTAGATAGTTTCCATCATACTTTTCCATTTTCATTCACTTTTCTTGGTTTGGCTTTATCTTCTTCTTTTTTGCAGCTTCTTACATAATTGGCATCACTTTTGCTTTAGTTTATTTGTTTTTTGTCTATTTCAGCTTCCTCCAATTCTTCATTGGTCATCTTTCAATTCAGCCTTCTCATATTTTCTCTTTTCTACTACATACATACCATATGACGTCTTTATTATAGTACAGATTATATGTTCTTGATGTTTCTCCTTGTATTTCCCGTTTTCCAATGAATAGTTCTCTTCCCATTCTATTCTTATTGTCTGTATAATACTTACATTTTTTTTCCAAATCTGTATCTTATTTTGGTTTTTGTTTCCTGCCTTATTTTCTTCCCATGATAATTTTCTGCTCATTCTTCAATGTTCTTTCACATCTATCTCATTGTTGTTGTATTTTTTTAAAATGATAATACCCTTCCATTTTCTAATCTTAGCTATGTGGTCCCTACAACATACTGCATGTACAAATCTAATACAAATATCCTTGATCCCTCTAACCCCTGACCACTCACTAGGATTTATTCAGCTAGAGTGGACAAGTCGTAAAATATAGTTGGGTTCACACTTCCTTTCATGCATGTTCCAGATGGTGTACTCTATTACTCTAAGTATTACGGTGTGTCCACATTTCTCTTATTCTATACTTCTATTTTCTTCTTCTTTCCTCACAGCCATTTTCATAAATAGTCATCAATGACACCCAAGTATATTTTGATAATCATTGTATCACCCATGTGAATTAAAATATCACTGGTATAAAATGTGGAGTTAAACCAGACACCATCATGGCGCCACAATGTTTAAAACACATCATAAGTGTAAATCAAAAGTAAGGTTACTGTGCTGAGTTCATACACTAAACTCAAGTTTTCTATCTTATTCTGCTTTTGAAGACGCCCGCTAAAAAACTTACATATACAATGATGTTTAGATGACAGAATGACAGACTACTACTTTGCAAAACTGTAATAACTCTATAAAAATGATACTTGTTCCCATCAGCTGGCCAATGCATGTATAAGGAATACTCATTCTAAGACTCGGGGATTTTTTTTTTGCAAAAAAGGGGGGAAAATAATAAGGTAATATTTAATTAGATACGACCATTTACTGAACATTACATTGCATTAATGCAAATTTGAAATAGGAAAGTGACTTAGATTGACAGAAGAACAAGGCTAGTTAGCTATGTCCAATTAAGAAGTATGCACTCACAATGCAGTCACATATCGGTCACCATGATAAATAGGAGGAATTCTCTCACTCACTGTTACCCATACCAGAGAGGTCTTTCCCACCTCTCTGGGTATACCATTATATCATTGTAGTAATGTATATGCACATGTGAAATTAATGGCCTGACTGCACTATGTGAAATTGTGGGGGTAGGGTAGGGAGGGGGGGGGGGGGGGGGGGGGTTGGTGGTCATTATTTTAGGAGTACTGGACTCAAAGTAATAAATATGTCATATACTGGGGGTTTACGCCACTTAACCCTTGGCCTCAGCACAGTGGGGAATGACCTCCAGCCAGATCAAATGACCATAGTTGATAGTCTCCAATCTAGTCTCTTTGTGTCGAATAGTCAACATAATGAATGCATATCTCTATTAAAAGTTATGCAATAGTAATGAAGCAAAAATATTGATACTTTATACACTTTATATCACTTAGATAATATCATTAATGAGAATGATATTATATTAATGACAAAATACACATTTTAAAACTTTATTAACATAAAAATATGATAGTTGCGCCTTGGTTGTAGACTAGCAATTTTCAGTTCTAGAGTGATAACCAGAATAAAATTGATGACCTTAAGAGGGAGTTATTCAAATATATTGCATGTCAGACCAGCTTTAAGTATTGGCTGATCGAGATATGCCCATCCGAATGATTTTGTGTTCCAGTAACTATAACTATATAGTTTATAGTTATTGGAACACAAAATCATTCGGATGGGCATATCTCGATCAGCCAATACTTAAAATATTCAATTGATTTTCAGTATTTAGACATTATTTTGTATGCCCTTTCTGAAAATGAAGTTCAAATTTGAAAATTCTAAAAATAGGTGTTTATGACATCATAGGCCAAGAGGCATAGTAACTGCATGGTTCATAACTTTATGAACCAGTGCACTATAACACTGACTCACTGAAGTGATGGCCCATTGAAGTAAAATTAATTTGGATGGGCATATCTCAGCCAATACTTCACATATTCAATTGATTTTCGGTATTTAGACATTATTTTTCATGCTCTTTATGAAAATGAAGTTTAAATTTGAAAATTCTAAAATAAGATTTGTATGACATCAGGGTTGCCAAGTCTCACGCATTGAGCGTGTGACACACGCATTTCACCCTCTCTCATGCTCTCACGCAGATCTCCTAATATCACACGCCTTAGAAGCATATTGAAAGAAGAAAAAAAAGATCATATAATACGTATATTAACGTTCAGGCGTTCCGTATAGGCTTTGTCTTTGACCGATCGCCACTTACGAGCGGAATATCGAATACCTCCTATCCCAGCGCAGCATGCGCTGCCGACGAGTTTTGAGGTAACGTCATCATTGCAGCGATCAAACTCTCAAAGACAACTTAAGCCGGATTCTAACCAGGACTACCGTAATAAATCATCAATTTGAGGTAAGTTATCCTTCTTTTTTAGCAAATTATATGCAATGTCCGATAAGTTCAATAACTAAAGGTACTTCGGAGCGAAAACAAATTCAAATAATTTTGTAAGTAAAGGCGATTTTTTACCTCGTCGCACATCTACAAAAATGTACCCCCAAGATTTCGAGCGACGTCGCGTCACAGCCCTGTGCTATGCACAGGGCTGATCACAGTTAGGGTGTTTAATGACTGTATATGAAATGTTATTTTACCTCATTAGGTATGTATCAGATTGCACGATTTCAAGTTCAAAATTGCAAAAGCTCCCTACCGTGGGAGGGAGGACACCCCCCTCCCACACCCTCCCCCCCCCCCTCGTTATTGTTAAGTAACATAGTGACTTATCTAGGGTGTTTAACGACTGTATATGAAATGTTATTTTACCTCATTAGGTATGCATCAGATTGCACGATTTCAAGTTCAAAATTGCAAAAGCTCCCTACCGTGGGAGGGGGGTGTCCCCCCTCCCACGGTAGGGAGCTCACGCATTGAGCGTGTGACACACGCATTGAGCGTGTGACACACGCATTTCACCCTCTCTCATGCTCTCACGCAGATCTCCTAATATCACACGCCTTAGAAGCATATTGAAAGAAGAAAAAAAAGATCATATAATACGTATATTAACGTTCAGGCGTTCCGTATAGGCTTTGTCTTTGACCGATCGCCACTTACGAGCGGAATATCGAATACCTCCTATCCCAGCGCAGCATGCGCTGCCGACGAGTTTTGAGGGTAACGTCATCATTGCAGCGATCAAACTCTCAAAGACAACTTAAGCCGGATTCTAACCAGGACTACCGTAATAAATCATCAATTTGAGGTAAGTTATCCTTCTTTTTAGCAAATTATATGCAATGTCCGATAAGTTCAATAACTAAAGGTACTTCGGAGCGAAAACAAATTCAAATAATTTTGTAAGTAAAGGCGATTTTTTACCTCGTCGCACATCTACAAAAATGTACCCCCAAGATTTCGAGCGACGTCGCGTCACAGCCCTGTGCTATGCACAGGGCTGATCACAGTTAGGGTGTTTAATGACTGTATATGAAATGTTATTTTACCTCATTAGGTATGTATCAGATTGCACGATTTCAAGTTCAAAATTGCAAAAGCTCCCTACCGTGGGAGGGAGGACACCCCCCTCCCACACCCTCCCCCCCCCCCCTCGTTATTGTTAAGTAACATAGTGACTTATCTAGGGTGTTTAACGACTGTATATGAAATGTTATTTTACCTCATTAGGTATGCATCAGATTGCACGATTTCAAGTTCAAAATTGCAAAAGCTCCCTACCGTGGGAGGGGGGACACCCCCCTCCCACACCCTCCCCCCGCTCGGTCGCTTCGCTCCCTCGCTGAGCAATCCTGAGCAATCCTGAGCAATCGCAACAATTGTGGAGAAGGGGGCCATAATGGGCTCCCCTGCCTTATTAGGGTTATGTAACTTTGCCAAAATAATTTTTATCTGACGATTTCTATTAATTTACAGGATCATCATTCATTCATTAGTCATTACGTAACCAGTGAATATGGGCGTCAAGTCTAGCCGCCCACTATCAGCCCCAGGACAGGCCTCTGCAGGAGGCCCAGGCATGCAAGTCACTGCCTTGCAAGGACCTCAGGGGACTGTACAGTCTGGTCCACATTCCCCTCTGCCCGTGGACCAAGTCCAGTACATGGGACCAAAGCTGGAGTATCTTCTCATCAATGTCCAGGCTAGAATGGACGTGCAAGGTAAGATTAGATTCCTTGCTTTCCATTCTCAGGGCGTACGTGCCATAAAAAATAAAAAATTCTGGTGGCCTTGATATAGCTACCTAACATGGGTTTCATGTTGCCATATTGATCTTCGGGCCCTGTTAAATTGCAAATAGGTAAGTGTCCAATTATTGCAACTACCATGGCAACAGCTGCAATGCTCTATGCTGATTGGGTGTTGACCTACTAGTTACAATAATTGAACATGTACAACAATTAAAAGTTTTATGAAATGGAGCCCAACTAGCAATCTGGCGGTTCAAACCGCGGTTTACATCTATGGAATGCCAATTGTAAACTGATGGAGAGAGAATGTGTACCATCAACATTGTTAACAAGTAAGGAATTTACATTCTCTCTCCATCAGTTTACAATTGGCATTCCATAGATGTAAACCGCGGTTTGAACCGGGGTTTGTACAAATCTCCTTTGTGAATACGGGCCAGTATGTTTTCAGGTTGTCCGTCCGTCCGTACGTACGTACGTCCCGTTTTCGTTCTCGCGATATCTCAAGAACCGGTTGACGGATCAATTTCAAACTTGGTATGAGTGTACATATTGGGGTGACAATGATCTGATTAGATTTTAGGGGTCATGAGGTCAAAGGTCAAGGTCACAGGACTCAATATATATATATGCAAAAAAACCTTGTTCTCGCGATTTCTCAAGAACCGGTTGACGGATCAATTTCAAACTTGGCTTGAGTGGACATATTGGGGTGACAATGGTCTGATTAGATTTTAGGGTTCATGAGGTCAAAGGTCAAGGTCACATGACTCAATATATGTGCAAAAATGCTTTGTTCTCGCGATATCTCAAAAACCGGTTAACAGATCAATTTCAAACATGGTATGAGTGTACATATTTGGGTGGCAATGATCTGCGTAGATGTTGGGTTCATGAGGTCAAAGGTCAAGGTCACAGGACTCGATATATACTGTGCAAAAATGCCTCGTTCTCGCAATATCTCAAGAACCGGTTGACGGATCAATTTCAAACTTGATATTAGTGTACACAGTGTACACATCGGGGTGGCAATGATCAGATTATATTTTGGGGGTCATGAGGTCAAAGGTCAAGGTCACAGGGCCCATATATATATGCAAAAATGGCTTGTAATGGCAACATTTCAAGAACTGAATGTCAGATTTCAATCTAACTTGGTACCTGAATGTTTCTTAGGGAGCCAATGTAGCCATCAAAGTTTGGGGTCATATGGTCAAGGTCACAGGTCGAAATATATGGAAACAAAAACAAATTATTCAGTGCACGTTAATTTGGGCTTGATATTGAAATCGCGTGATTGCGGAGGCATAATTTTCGACTGCACGCAGTCGAAGATCCATCTATTTTCTTCTTTTTGCAATCCATCTGAATTATTTTTCGTCTCCAATGTATCTTTTATGATTTTTCTAATTTCTAGCCAACTTTCTGTCAGCTGGCGGGACCACGACCAATGTTGATGCCTACTACCCCACCCTGGTCCAGCCCTATCCCCAGGGGTATAAGATGGTCCAGTTTCAGACTATCCTGGTGTTCGGAAACAGCAGGGATGGTTTAGCCAGGCAATACCCTTCCAGGCTATCCTTATGCGACCACTTGGAGTGTAAGTAACACAATAAATATATAGCAGTTTAACTCTACAACCACCTAATAGAGCCCCAAAATTTTAACTTTTGTGTGCACGATAATTGTGCTTAAAATAATACATATGATATGGTACTTAACACCGATCAGAGAACAAATATGTGATACAACTTGGCGGTAGATAAAATGATGATTTTTCGCTCCATTCTGCATCAAAATGAGTGATTTATGCACCTCCTCGACTTCTCTCTGTGTCGTATCGCGACTTCTGAACAATCGATGATCGCGCTTTGGTCTCCGTTCAAGTCGCCCGCCGATTCCAAGTAAACGACAGATCGATCTGATGCGTAAGTCCGTACGACCACTAAACGTGCGCGTCAGATCTGCCGTCTATTTGGAAACTCAAAACTAACTTCTTTTTTCTACCTGCCTGTTTGGGCAAGTCAAATCATGAATTTTCAAATATGGTCATGTGTCATGAACTCGCCTCCCAAATAGGGTGGCACCGTTACATTTTGGGATGTTTTGCAAACATTTTCTTAATCTTTTTCAAAACTACAAAACCTTTCCTAACAAATTTGGTATCATTTTAAAGAACTACCAGAATGCTATCTGTATGCAAAGTTTCAAAGGTATAAATGATACAGCTATTTGAAGGTTGGAGCAAGAGGGTGGCACAGGAAGCGGCGCCACAGGAAGCGGTGCCCGTGTACAAAGTCTATGGGAAAATGCCTCTCAAAGTGCAATTTTTCTTTAAACGTCAATAACTTTGTGAAAACTGGATGTATAGCAACAATGTTGGTATCAAATGAAAGCTAAAACATTGAACTTCAATGTCAAATGATTGAAAAGTGTCTTTGCCAAATCAAATTTTTATTAATAAAATCAACACAAACAAAGAAAATTGGGGGTTTCCTGTACAGACTCAATGGGGGCACAATCTTGACCGATACATTTGGTGAATTCTTGGTAAAAATGTTAATATCTTAAAAAATAGAAGGTTTCATAAAACAAATTTGGTATCAAGTGAAAGCTTACTTATCAAACTGTATTATGGCTCATCATATTTAGGATTTACTCTATATTCCATTCATCTAGTGACTCCTACTTACTGAAAAATAATGATTATTAAATAAAAAAATTAATAAAGTATAAATGAAAAAATCTCTTGTACAATAATAATTTACCCCATACAATATTATATTGCTGTAAAGGTCTAAGTCTGCTCTGCAAGAAAACATAATTTCTTGTCTAGAGCTACTTTAGAAAAAGTTATCAGGAAATTATTGACCTCCAAAACTGTAAACAAAATTTCATGTTTTGGTTAATATGAATAATTACCTGTACACTTCTGAGTGCATATTTGGGTTCCTTGGACAATTTCCTTTCAGAAAATGTATAGTTTTGATAGGGTAGGGGTCTTCCTCAGAAAAGATTTGCTCTCAACTGTAACATTGTCCCACAGAAGCCTAAAATGGCATGTAACGCAAAAGGAGGCGACCTCACGACGCATGACCATACAGTCAAACCTGCTAATGCGACCACCTGTCTATAGCGACCACCCGCTCATAACGACCGCTCTCCGGTCCTCCCCTGAAAAATCATGTGTTAAGCGACCTGCATAATGCGACCACCTGCCTAACGGGACCAGCGACCACCCCGATGCACGTATAAACATGTGGATAGCGACCAAAAAATTGGCGCTAATGAGCGACCAAGGGATCAACTCGGTCACCTCTGGTCGCTCACGGTTCCAATTCTGATCATGCCAATGCATGTAACATACTTTTGAAATCACAATGAACTTCAGACAGACACTTAATTACTGACACCAATGCTTCAGACTCGTAAACAAAGATTATACGTGCCCTTCAGTACCTAATGCTGGTACAGAAATGCGTCGAACAAAGGCACTTCACTCAACATCACAACTTAATTTCATCTAACAAATATTGTAATCGCCGAGGCGGGGTGTTTCCTCCGTGTTTCTTACTCTTTTCATTGATAATCTGTGCGCTTGTTACGACCAAACAATACATCTTGACCTCAGAATTCTATATAGAAAACTACACATGATGAGTAAATAAATTAAAAACATTTTAATTTCACTTAAAAGATAATAAAAATATTTACTATCATTCAAAATATAATGCAATATATCATTTCAACTTTTGTTGTGGTTATGCATGCAACAAATACTAAATGATACTATGGACACGTGCGTGTACAGATGCCAATTAATTACATACATTATGTGCATACAGGCACAATATATGCGACCAGACATTCAAAATCGCCACCAACTTGTTTAATGCGACCACCTCTCTATAGCGCCCACTTTTCGCCGGTCCCTTGAGTGGTCGCTATTGGCCCGTTTAACTGTTTTAATTGCTCGAACAGAAATTGACTTGGCCCCCAAAATAATGTTAAAACAAAAACAATCATATTAAAGGATAGTCGTAATCTTTCCATACAATGAAAATAAATTGAAAATGCAATTTTGGGTTAAAAAGTCTGCAATTTTTATAAATCGCTCTACTCATTTTAACGTGATTTTTGTAATGCCATTTGTGCAATATGAACATATATTTCTTTATTAAACTAGGGTGATTAAAAACATTAGATTTTAGAAAATGCTGTAAGAATCTTTCTTTTCTCCCTTCCATTTTTCTCTCGTAGTTGGATAGACATGTTACTTGCCTGAACAGGAAAGCAAACTAGACAATTTAGGAAATTTTACTTGCTCGGCATCAATAGTTACTTGCCCCGAGCCCTAGCTGTCTATCTTTTCTATTCTCATTGCTCCTCACAGCCCCCCGTCCCATGAAAGGTGGAGACTACAGATAGTCAAGAGCGTGATTGACCTTCAACGCTTCTACACGTATTCCTTTGGGGGACCTGGCGGAACTACGTCCAACACCAGTGATGTCATGAACAAGGTCAGTATCAATGGCTTACAGTTGCTGAGAATAACCCATTGTAATCTCCATCGCCTTAACCTGTTCAGAACTGGTCCCCAAAATACTTGGGCTAGAGTCCATGGAGAGTGCATGTTATACCAAAATCAGTCTTGAATGGGTTAATATTGGTTTACCAGGTCTATAGATAACCAGTGATCCAAGTATTAAAAGTATGGGAATAGTGGGCAATTACACGTTACGGGTGTTATGTGTCAGAGAGTACTTTAGCAGTTTAAACACTCCCCTCGGGAAAACAAAAAAATTCACAGAAATTTAATTAGTCCAAATGGTGCATCAGGACCCACTTTAATGCAGGAAACCAAAAAGCAGCACAAGTTTTTATTCAGCTTTTAAATATCAGCTTTTGTTTGCCCGTTACGGGTGATAATTACAGCACACGGAGTACACTTTTTCTGCTAATCACCTTTACTTTAAAAAGTCTGCGAAGTTTAAAGGACAATGATGTTCTCTTTTACTTTAAAAGATAAGAGTATGGACAGATGTGGAATAAAGCCCAAATTTGTTATCTGAAAGCACCTATTTTTTAATGATCATGTCTTGATGGTCCGTTCATATTCACATGTCACTTCATATTCACATGATTATTCTTGGGAGTACAAATGTGCACTATTCCTGGCATTTCAAAAACATTTTCAGAAAATTTAACCCTTTTCAAAACAAAAACAGGTACACATTGACAAAAAAACATCCCTTTTTAATGATTTTATAAAATAAATAAAAAATCCATCTTGTGGCCCTTCACAAATGTGAAGCCTTACAATCCTCTTTACAAACATTGTTTTAAAAATACACCTCCTCTGTGCATATTCACAAACAAATATTCTCCCCAAAACGCAAAAATAATGTCCTTTTCCCCAAACAAATTGAAAAATAATCATGCATACTTATTACCAATGTGAAGCCACGCCACCAGGAAAATGTCTTCTTTCTGCCCTTATTTTTCCTTTATTTATCCTACCTATCTTGCCTAAACCTCACTCTATTTTTTTCATTTAGAACTGCTTCCGTACTATTTTTTACTTTCTGGTCCCATATTCAATTGAATATCAGGCCTTAAAAGTAATATATTTCCAAATTTTCCACAAAATGCCCATTTATTGTATTTCTGCGTAACACCTGTAACAATATTGTTACGGGTGTTACACCAGAGTTTAACTCTTGTTTTGCTTTCTTCAAACCTCAGATAATGGAGATGACCCAGCAGGGAGCCAGACTGATTTGCCTAGAGCCGACTGGGGCGCAGCAGAATGCATCTTTCTCATCAGGCTTTCAGGGACATCTTGGAAGTATGACAATTGCAAATGTTTTATTCCGAACATTGTGTACAGTTATCATGATAACATATTACACGTGTATACTTAACAATATAATTACAATTATACTGTATATAATGATATTCGTTTAAATGTTTTTAATCATCATTCGAATCCTTTTTAGCTCATCCGGCCCGAAGGGCCCGATGAGCTTATGCCATGGCGTGGCGTCCGTCGTCCGTCCGTCCGTCCGTCCGTCCGTCCACAGTTTTCAAAATGCTTCTTCTTCGTTATTTTTCAACCGATTTTGATTCTGATTGTTTCATAAGATAGGGCTAGGAGGGGGATTTAAAACTTCTACACAGAATTGTGAAATTCATTATATATGCTAATGTATGCAAATTTATTCGAAATCACAAAAAATGCTTCTTCTCCTTCATTTCTTGACCGATTTTGATTTGGTTTGTTTTATCTGGTAGAGCTAACTTTGGTACACTAAACTTCTATACAGAATTTTGACATTTTTCTCCATTAATTAATTATGGTAATTTATGCAAATTTATTCCAAAAATCACAAAAAATGCTTCTTCTCCTTCATTTCTCGACCGATTTTGATTTGGTTTGCTTTATCTGGTAGAGCTAACTTTGGTACACTAAACTTCTACACAGAATTTTGAAATTTTTCTCCATTAATTAATTATGGTAATTTTTTATT